>VZTV01047638.1:18283-35754 GCA_013400875.1 Anhinga rufa
TGTCAAAAAATCCTCCTGTGCCCTAGTTTATACGCATGTTAAAAATCTGTTTGCGCTTGCTGGGTCCATCTGCACTGAGGCTGTGTCGTGGTTTAGCCCCAGCCAGCAACCAAGCCCCACGCAGCCGCTCGCTCACTCCCCCCCGGTGGGACGGGGAGAGAATCGGAAGAGTAAATGTGAGGAAACTCATGGGTTGAGATAAAGACAGTTTAACAGGGAAAGAAAGAGCCGCGCACGCAAGCAAAGCAAAACAAGGCATTCATTCCCTGCTCCCCATGGGCAGGCGGGTGTTCAGCCATCTCCAGGAGAGCAGGGCTCCATCACGCGTAACGGTGACTGGGGAAGACAAACGCCATCACTCCCAATGTCCCCCCCTTCCTTCTTCTTCCCCCAGCTCTACACACCGAGCATGACACCATACGGTGTGGGACATCCCTGGGGTCAGTTGGGGTCACTGTCCCGGCCGTGTCCCCTCCCAGCTTCCCGTGCCCCCGGCACAGCACAGGGAGCTGAAACAGCCCTTGGCTGGTGTAAGCGCTGCTGAGCAACAACTAAAACATCTCCGCATTATCACCACTGCTTCAGCACAAATCCAAAACACAGCCCCGTACTAGCTGCTGCGATGAAACTTAACTCTATCCCAGCTGAAACCAGGACAGGCTGATCCGTCTCCCCGCAGTTCCATGCCGACCATCGTGCGGATGCGGCACCCGTACAGAGCGGCTGTCCTTGCACCGTGTGCCGGCAGTGCCAGCGGAGGTGAGGAAGGGAGGCTTTTCCTTCTGCTCTTGGGTCACCCCTTGCTGATGCAGGCACGCTGCGAAACCCGCCGAACTGAGTATTATTTTTCTCTGTGTTGAATGTTTATGCCAACACTGGCAAACTGTATGTTTTCCACGCCCGTAGTGATGGGTGAGGTACAAAAGCTTTCTACCACCACAGATTGCGTTGTAAGCCAGGGCACGGGAGGTGGTGCAATGAGTCTAGAGGTCCCAGTTTTGCTGGTGAAGTGAAGGAAAGTTGTATGGTCCTGCAGGGTAAACGCTTTTAAGTCTTGACTGGTTAGTTGTTTGGGAAATTGCGTACGAAAGATAGCAGAAGAATACAAAGGTTGTAAAGTTAAGCACTGAGAAGTAAGAAAATGCCAAGACAGCCATATTTTTATATATAAATTTATATGTACCCATCCACCAGTATTGGTTTTTGTTATGTGGCGCGTACTAAAATGGCAGCAAAATGTGGTCTTCTCACGCTCCTGATCCGTTATTTCCCGACTACCATCCAACCCGTGGGCTTTTCCGCATGATTTTCCTCGGACGCTCCCATCATGGCTTTCAAAAATTAACCAGTCTTTGCTCTTTGTATGCAAAGCATTAGAGAAGTAGCCCATTATCGCAGAAGGAAGGGATTATCTCCATTTCACACATTGGCAATCGGGCACCGAGATTAAAGGTATTTCCAAGGCACCAATGAATCGGCAGGATGCAGGTACCCCAGGCTGCTTTTCACGGGCATTACCCCGAACAGCCCCTTGGCCAACGGGCACTGCTGCTGGGACGGTTTCTTTTCAGCGACTTGTTGCACCTCTGGAGCAGAGCAGCTGCCGTGCCGGGCGGCAGGGTGCCGTGCTTTGCCGAAGTACCGGCCTCGGTCCCCAAAGCAACATAGGCACGTGATCACCACCGAAGCCTCCTCAGCTCAGACGCGGCAGCGTTGCTGATACAGCGATGCTGCCTTGGGGACCCGAAGGGACTTGTTCAGCGCTAGCAGCGGGGTTTGCATTTCAGCGCGTAGTCTTAAATGGTGACACAATTTTTTAACTTTCTGGCTTCTTTCAGCTGCGTATCCACCAGCTACAGACAGCAGCAAAATAAAAATCCTGATTTATTTCCATGCACAGTCATTCCTATGAACTTATGAGACTGGGTTTTTCTGGAAAAAAAAAAAAAAGCCGCCTGTGAGCAAGTAATTAACAACTACATCATCGCGAAGACAGGCAAGGGCCAAATTAAAGTTGCAGAGGGACCTTTAATTCCAGCATTTCCTAGCTGCTGAGTGCTTCGATATGCGGTATTAGCAATTTTTTAGTCTAGTTTTTAATACAAGCGTGTTTCCACATGAGATGAAAGGCTGCGCTTTCGATGTTCCGCCACGCGGCCTGGAAGGCGGCTGATGCTCCCGCTTCGGCTGCTCAGCCTTGCCGCAGCAGCAGGCGATGGCCGGGCTGTCCCGCGCGCACCGCGCTGCTTGATCGCTGCCTGCGTCCGGAGGCACGGGGACAGGGAAACTGCAGAAGGGATTCACGTACCACGGTGGGAGACTGGTTCAAATCCACATTCACTGGGAGGCGGCGTGCGGGTCCAGAGTGGAGCAGCACTGCTGGCGCGAGCGGAGCTTACCGCTTGTCGCGGTTTAGCCCCAGTCAGCAACTAAGCCCCATGCAGCCGCTCGCTCACTCCCCCCCGGTGGGATGGGGGAGAGAATCGGAAGAGTAAACGTGAGGAAACTCATGGGTTGAGATAAAGACAGTTTAACAGGGAAAGAAAGAGCCGCGCACGCAAGCAAAGCAAACCAAGGCATTCATTCCCTGCTCCCCACGGGCAGGTGGGTGCTCAGCCATCTCCAGGAGAGCAGGGCTCCATCACGCGTAACGGTGACTGGGGAAGACAAACGCCATCACTCCCAATGTCCCCCCCTTCCTTCCTCTTCCCCCAGCTCTACACACCGAGCATGACACCATACGGTGTGGGACATCCCTTGGGTCAGTTGGGGTCACTGTCCCGGCCGTGTCCCCTCCCAGCTTCCCGTGCCCCCGGCACAGCACGGGGAGCTGAAAAAGTCCTTGACTGGTGTAAGCGCTGCTGAGCAACAACTAAAACATCTCCGCATTATCAGCACTGCTTCAGCACAAATCCAAACCACAGCCCCATACTAGCTACTACGAAGAAAATCAACTCTATCCCAGCTGAAACCAGGACACCGCTGCTGGACCAAAACCAGGCTGGTTTAAGGGTGGCTCACCAGCATCCTTAAAAGCCTACGTTTTCTGGTTTTTGCACTCTTTTTTTTTTTAATCTCTTCATTTTAGCTTTTCTTATTCTGCAACCAAGTTGCTTCATGTTATCCTTTCAAAAAAAAACCAACCAACCCCTATCAACAAAAATAGAACAAATAAAAAGAAAATTAAAACCTAAATTGATTCCTGTCCAGCTTCAAATAGAAATTCTTAAAGTTCCTTTACCTAAGGTGGCCTACTTATAAAAATATTTTAGAATTTGTAGGAAGCTGGTTTTGTTCCTCTGGGATGAAAATATGTTTCATTGGAAATCCTTTTTTTTTTTTTCCATGAGGAAGAAAAGAGTTTAGCAAGAAAATTTTAAACCAATTTGAATACTTTGTTGAATAATTTCAGAAAATTCTTCCAATAAACTAATGAAGTTCCCTCTCAGCTTCCTAAACAAGGGGATATTCTCCTGTATAACTAACAGCGAAATGACACTTCGCTTATCCTTGCGGGAGACCCTCTGATGCCATCATCGCCTCGCTGTGTCTCAGAATTTGGGGCGTTGCTGTTATTCTGAATGGCCGCAAAACCACCCAAAACTCATCGTCGGATGTAACCATAAGTCTAAATGAGAGCCAAATGATACCCACAAATCAGTTCTAGATTTGATAACGTGAGGGACCGCTAATATTTCCTCTCAATACTTTAGTGTGTCTGGGCTACATTGCTTAGTGTTCAGCTGTTTATTTTAATTTTTTTTTTCTGGGCAGTTGATTAAAACTTAGGAAATAAATGCTTTTTTTTGTCTTTATTTTATCTCTGAAATATGATTATAAATGACCTTTGATAAAAAGTTAACAGAGAATATGTCAGGAAGCAGCTCAGAAGGAAAAGATTAAAAGCAGACAGTCTAGAGAGGTGTTTAATTTCAATTTTCTTTGTGGTATAAGAAATCTGTAGATTTTAAAGCCATCATGCCATAGTTACTTTTATCAGTAGGGCTCTTTTGTTTTGTTCTGCCACCTAATTCTTTTGATGACAATGAGTCCACAGTTTTCCAATGACTGATTTCGATTTGCATGTTATTGTCAGCCTTTTATATTTTATCATATCTCCACTTTGGTTTTTATGCAGATCCTCACATCAGAAGGCAAGGGCAGCCTGAGCTAAACAGCTGGCTGGATTTGCATGAAAATGGACTGCCCTTTTTCATTTGTTTGTTCTTTGGAAATTACAGTAGGTGAGTATCTGACTCAAATTTCCCAAACAAATAAAGATAAAACTTCACAGATATTAAACTGTGGAGCATTAAACTGTATCATTTTACATATAAAAAGAAAAGGATTAAATAGAATTAGTCTGTTGAGCTGACTGGGGAGAAACAATGTGAGTGACGGTCTGAAAACTAAAGATACAAAAGAACTGTGGTATCTTCAAGAGTTTTTTCTCTCCAAATATTTTCCTTTCTCACATTTAAAGGATAAACACTAATATAAATATTTCCCTTATGAATTTAAGATAGTTTTGCTAGGAAAAAGAAAACCATTATCTGTTTTAAGTCATTATATATTTGATAGTATTAATGTGGTTTATGTACATATTTTCTATACATAGCTGTTTACAGAAGCCCTGCAGCAGTGGATATTCTTTACAGCTTGGGCTGGTGGTGTAAACCAGCCAAGGTGTAAGCGTGACCGGGGCAGACGACATTAAGAAGCCCGTATTGTTTCCAAGAGGCCAAATCTGTAGGGTGAGGTAAGATCTTTTATTAGAGTGACTGATATAGATGGAAAAAATGAACAAGCTTTGGGGCACACAAGAGCTTGGTAGTTGACAGATACGAGCTTTATAGATTTGAACAGTAAGGTATCAAAATAACACATGGCACGACTTGGAGTTGTCAACAGCCTTATAAATTATTTAGAGCATGTGTGCCCTTGTGTGCCTGTAAGCTTGTCCGTCTCTTTCCACTTAGGCTGCTTGAGCTTATAAAAGACATAACTGCTCCCTGCAAACCTTACCTCTCTTCTGCCTTTAGACCTTCTCAGAAAGAACAGGACTATAAGTTTTAATTTAAACAACGGTTTGGAAGGAGTGAATTTTATGATGTCTAGCTATAGTATGGGATTTAAGTATTTTACGCGTAGACCCTCCTGCTTTCGGCTTACAGTAGGAGCTTGGATTAACAGTAATGCTATACAGTCTCTAGAGTTAAATATCCGGGGCAAAGAGTTACCAACTCTCAATTTTCTGGAGAAGTGGTAACCGCTAGTCTGGCGCGAGTTCATTCTTTTCTCTGATACTGTTGGAATTGGGTACATAAAGTCACAGCCACACGGTGCTGGGAGAGAAGCAGCGTCCCCAGGGAGGAGCACAGAGCCAGCTAACAGCCAGGAGCCCAGGCGAAATTTGTGGGGCAAAATATATTCTCACTTTTTTTTTTTTAATTTTATTATTCAGACTTCTTCCATAATCTTTCCTGAACACACAAGGGAAAGTCTGGAGAACGCTTTAAATCCTTTTCCTTTTAAATGTGGCAAAATCATGCGTAGCTTTCATTACACCTATCCATTGAAACTTATTAGTGAAAAGTGCTCTAAATAATTCATAAGCCTGGTGACATCTCTAGGCTTTGCTTTGTGGTGGTGTGAAGCCTCGCTGCTCAAATCCACAAAGCCTGTACCTGTCAGCCAGCAGGTGTTGACACGGTTGGTGTAAAGCCCTATAAGGTCAATAGAAAAGACAGTACGTATGGATTCTTGCTGTTTTGAACATTGGGCCTTTCATACAGCTGTAGGGGAAGCAGATCTGCCACGGGCTAAGCATATGAGCGGTGCTTTAATAGATAAAATAGACTTGCTGTTGCAGGGCAGCATTGCTGTAGTTCAAGAGGCAGCAGCAGCAGAAGACAGCTAGTCCCAGGTAAGTGCAGAAGGTCCTAAATCCACCTCCCGCAGAGCTGAAATGATGGTTTTGTGAATGCCGGGGCTCAGCAGATGACAGAATTACAAATAGTTTAAAGGAGATCTAGTCCTGGAAGACTAAGGATGTTCAGGAGCAGGCTCTGTCGGATGGGGCAGGAGCCTTTCTGGAAGGCAAGGGACTGCTGCTGGGAGCCTGATGGTCTTGGGACAAGTGAGGACACCTTCAGCTTTTGGGAAGCTGTGTGTAACACATCATGCCTGGTGGGGCTGAGCTTGGCTTGTCTATAGTCCTTTTGTTGTTTTCAGCTATTTGAAAACCTTAACAATTATTGTTTTGTTTTAGGAAAGCCACATAGGGCATTGCCCCCACTTTGCTCAGCTCCCAGCGGATCTGAAGGCACTGTTGTAAGATTGCATTTGCTAAAGACTCGCCAGGAAGATTTCTAATCTATAATTGAAGCCTCTGTCTGAAGGTACGAAAATTGTGTGATTTTTGTTCTGAAAGAGACGATGGCTTATGGTCTGGGAGCCAAGAAAGGATGCTCTTGGATAAAGCGGATGAACCCTTCTCTTGGCTTTTGGGTAAAGAATGCCAGGGGCAAGTGTTTGCTGTCCTTTGCACTTCACGAGGGTTGTATGGAGCATCGTACAGCTGTGTGCATGTTTGTACCCGTGCATAGAGCTCCCCGCAATACCTCCTAAGCTCCTTCAGAAAGTGCCGTTATCAAGTCCTGCCTGTCAAAGTCACTGCACCTGCAGAAATGTGTCGTGCACAAAGCAGAGGCTATGCAGAAACTTCTTACAGTTCAGTATTTATAGAGGCGTCATAGAAGTACAAATAATTTTTGATTTATTATTTATTTCCTCTTGATTTTATTTTGTGATGTTGTATTTCTGGACTTTTTCCTAAAAATGTTGCGTTTCCAGATTCTTTACTAAATATCACAAGTTGATATCAGAAGTTGTGTTGGCATTTTTGAAAGTTTTCCAAGGCTTTGCTGTTGTTCCATTTGCAGAAACCATAGCCCTCACGTAGCTGTGAATGGCTTGAATCGCAGGCATCCAGCCTGACAACTGCTCAAATTACTTAGATGTTACAATACGTAAAAATAATGCAGAAAACAAGGCATTTTGGCTTTGGAACCTGACCTGGAAACGGCTTGCTGAAGGAAATGGAGTATCTGATTTGTTTTTCATTTTCATGAAAAGGAACAAACTGTCTCAGATTTGGCTAAGTTTAGCACTTTGATTTTTTGTTGGGTTTTACTCTGGGCTCACAAGAGATTTCCTTCAGTACTTGGATCTGTTGAATGAGCTTTTCCTGCTATTACTGTTTTAATCAAACTGGGCTGGCACATCCATGCACAAATGAGCAACACAGGGAGAAAGAGCCAGCTCACTATATCTAGCTATGATTTTTTCTCTGGGCTACTTTGTTTTTGCGAAGTGTTGGTGGTTATATGGTACGGCTCCAGTGCGATAAAGAGGAACGGTGTGTAAGTGTAAAGGGTTAGATCTCCATCTGATATCAAACGGTTGCTTGAAGTAGGTGAATTTACACTTGGTGAGGGTCAGGTGCAATGTGCTGGTCCATATTTTGCAGAAAATATTATTCAGATTCTACGTTAAAAACCCATTTTTACATTGACTTTGTAATGTAGCTTCTTGCGTAAGTCCATGGCTATAAATAGCAGTGAAGTACCACTGCCTTTCTTAGAGTCTAGTGTAATTAGGGGAATCGGCAGGTTTTTCAGTACAAAACAAGGTAAAACTCCTTGTCCTGCCACCAAACCACGTGTGGCAAAGCCTGGCATCCACAGCAGTGCCTGTGGCAGCCACTCTCATTGCAAGAGACCGATGGGGCTCAGCTCAAGTCCCCATTCCTGTAGGACAGCCTGGATTCAAGTAACCTTTTGTCCTTTTTCTTGATGTTTTCTTGGTGCCATGAGTTGTCTCCTGTAACTGAGTTGACCTAAGGGTAGCGTGAGGAATCTGCTGAGCTCGTCACCTTCAGATTATCCATCTTTTCCCCAAACAACCAAAATCCGGTTGTTCGTTGGGCTGACAGTGTCTCCAGCACCACCCACGCAGCAGGTAGACAATGTGGATGGGAGGTCGCGCATCCCACCCCGTGGGTGAGAAAGGGAACAGCTAAAATGTAGATTAATTTGGATTACTCTTAAAAAAAAAAAGTCTATGGTTGGAGTTTGTTATGGCCTGGTCACTTCCAATTTCCACCTGTATTACGGGTGCACAAACGCAGCTCGTGCAAGCTAGTTTTTTCCTGGTTTTCCCAAAATAATGGAAAAACAAGGGTCTCCAAAAACCTAGGCCTCTAAGCGGTTGGATTAATTGCATTTGTTTGTGAAACAATGTTTTGGTTTTAAAGCCTTTCATAATACCAAAAGGACATTGAGAATGTCTTCGCATGTTTCTTAAATTTCCACCAAGATAAAACAAACGTGGCTCTTTTACGTCAATATTTTATGTCTCCATAGGTTTTGTGTTAAGCTCCCGAACAGAGTTACTGTGTGTTATTGATAACGTGGAACTGGACTTGGTGGATTTTAATGTCTTTTTTTCATGTTTATATGGAACATTTTGAAGCGGCAATTAAAATAATTAAGGAGGGTGAAGAAATCTTTAGCATGCAACAAAGATTTCTGCAAAATGTTAATTTCTGTCAAATAAGTGAATATATGCACAGATGCCTCCTGACAGAGGCTGTGATTTCTGAGTGCTTTGCATGCCAAATAACTTGTTTACCCCCTCAATGTTTGCCAAGTTTACTGTCAATTTACAAATAATTTCCATTTTGCTGTTTATTCTGCTGCCTTTTGATGGATATGTCTTCCAGACTTTTATCTTGCATGTAGACAAACTAATTAATATTTTCCCTTCAGGCAAATATTTTTTTCTTAGATCTAAATGTGGGTTAGATTCTTTTTCGTTTCCATATGCTTTGTTCTGTCAATCATTTCTCCTCTATGTTACTAAAAATGTACCTTTGTGGATGTCATTTCTCATGTTTTACAGATTTATTTCACCTACATCTATATGGGAATGTGTGTATGTAGAGAGACATATTTGTTATATATGTGTTCATATATGTTTAAGCAGAGAGAGTGAAAATACTCCATGTTAAGATATGGTTTTTAAGGCGGAATGAAAATACAATTTGTCTCGCCTGTTGCTGCCGTTTCCCAGGCTTGACCTCACTGTTTGTGGTTACTGCTGCCCATATGGCACACGCAACACTGAGTACGCCTCTTCTGCAGTGTCAGGCCTGATTCCTGCACATCTTTTTGACCGAGTCCAGCCCTACTACCCAGATAGAAAATATTCAGCGTACCCCATTTCCATCCTCCTGCCGTCACCCCAGCACAGACCACAGCGGGCTGACCCTTCCGAGATGAGCGGGCTGGTGCAGAAGTGGTGCCGAGCCACCGCGGTCCTGCGGGAGGGATGCTTCCCCCCGGACTGGTCTGGCCAAGCTCTGCCTACCTTGGTGCCCAAAACTCCTCCGAACGCATCAGCGCAGCCCCAGCCCCAGGGACGCCCCTCCTGCAACGCCTTTCGTCAACACCTAGGTTTGTTTAAAGATCTCCGATAGCTAAATATTGTTGTATTCAAGGAACGAGATTTCCGCATAGTCTCTGCAGCTTCCACAAAGCTTTTAGGGGGTATTGGAAGACACGATGTGGGATTAAAAAAAAATAAATATATCTTATCGAAGCCTGCACGTTAACCACATTCTGCTGAGAAAAACACAGGTGGTAACTGCGAGCGCAGATATCGCGAACAGATTCTTGCAACTTACCAGTCGTAAAAATATCTCTGCAAAAAATACTCCCGACGACTCTGTTTACAGAATGCTTGGTATTTCCTATATCTGGAAATATTCTCGTCGTAGCTCCATATGTCACAGCTAGTCTGACAAGCTTTCTTTTGAACTGTTTGCAGGTTGCAGTCTGTCTGGAGGGCTGGGTGCTGATGCCTTCAGGTTTTTAGGCCCTGCATTATGGGCATGATTATCTTGTTCACTTTGCAGGCATAGAAAAATGGAGCTGATATTTAGCAGGATTTGAAGAAACTTCCTAATTATGCCAAGTAGAGAGCTGCCTGAGTAAAATCTCAGCCAGAACCGCAGGTTTTTTATTACTGGTTCTGTTCTAAGTGTATCTCTATAATTTTCTGTGTTTCTGCTTTTGTTTATATCATCATAGTCAGCGGGACTGAGAGATTAAAAACCGAAATATATTATCTTCGCACATCCTCAAAACCTGTCGAGAAAGGAGGAGAAATTAAACAAGGACAAAAACTCGCAGTGAAGTGAAGCTGTTTCCTTTGAGCTGCCTTATTAACCAGTCAAGTACTTGACTGCCACTGTCAGCTAGATTTCTTTAGAGAAAGAGTGGCATTTTGAAAAATACAAATTCACCGCCTGCACAAGTTAATGAGGCCCTTCAGCAATGTTCATTGATAGTGTAAATTCATCATAATACAGTACTACAAACCATAAATGGGATATGCATACAGGAAATCATCCACTATTAGAAATTTGCCAGACACGAGAAGAAAAAGAAGCCATTGATAAGCAGAAAACTCATCTCAACTGCTCCGAGCTGATGGGTGTGCAGCACATTAGCAATGCCAGATAGTGCCAGGATGAGAACTTATTAAGGTGAATTGAGGTAGCTCGTCAAGTGTATTTTGCTCCCCTTTGTTCATGTTTTATGGACTCTCTCAGCTGCCTCCCTTACACTTGCCAGTGTCGATTAGATAAAGTTTGCTGTGTAAGGACTACCATCAGCATAAAGGGACAAATGTCTCCAAATACGTTCCTTTTCTGCGCAAGCACAAATGTGCTTCTGCATTTAATTGATTTTCAGTTGCATTTGCAAGTGATAGCTTTATAGACACCAAATTATCTTAAGGGCTGTATAGTACACCAGGAGTGCACAGCAATAAAAATTGGCAACACCCCAGAAGAAATATATCAAGGTGACTTCCTGATCTTTTAAATAATTATCGAGCAGCGCGATTTTGCTATCCATATCAATGAATAAATCTCTCTGCTGTGCCATACATTTGGTACTCCTACCCTTATTGAATACTATCGGTTTAAAAATCTCTGGGACCATTAGGGCAATACTTTAGTGTGATTTGCCTGTTGGACAGTTTCCATCATCCCGCTTCAGGGAATGAAGAGAAAAATTAATGCTTTGCATTGTGGTCATAAAATGGTCAGCTTCTCAAAGAGAAGAGGTGTACAAACTTGTTAAAATCTTGAAGACCGTGGCCCCTGACGTGCAGGACAAAACCAAATTATATGAACTAGCTCTAAGAAATGAAGCAGATTGGTATGAAAAGGCTTTGAAACATCTGCAGTCATCTCCCATGACCTTGATTCAAAATATGTGGAGATCTGAGGAAAGAATGCATTGGACTAGTCTCTGAAAGGTGTTTGGAAAAAGAGAATCCCTGCCCCAACTCCTTACTGCCCTGACCATCCCGCTGTGAAATGAATCTGCTTGCTGTGGAGCCACGGATAGCGGGGGCCGACAAAGGACCATCAGCAGAAGAAGCTGAGAAGATGCGAGCGCTGGTATCCCGCTTCCCGCAGTGACTTTGGCTTCACACATGAAGACAAGGTCGAGGGCACGAACTCTGGTCTTCTGCCCTAGGGGGATCTACCCTCGGGCACCACCCGCAGCCTTCCCACAGGGGTTAGTTCAGAACCCATTTGAATCCATGGGAACTCCAAAGCCCGAGTCCCTTTCTCCCAGTGTCGCCCCTTTCGCTCAGCCGACATATGTTTGTGTCTTCAGCTGCACAAGGCATTGGGCAGAGTAGCAGAAGTCTAAGCAAACTTGTCTTCTCTTTGTAAACAGGAATAATGATGTTGACTGGAAGATAAGTAGGAATAACTGCAGGTGTTGGTGCTTTCTGTTCCCTCTGCCTCTCAAACCACTCTGGTAGCCCCTCTCCGTTGCTCCCCTCCCCTCTCCTGCAGGCAAAATCCTTACAGGCGGTTTTTGCAAGCCCCTCCAGTGTCTCTTTTTGTATCTTCCCCACGTGGCAAACTATTTCAAAGCTGACAGGCCAGAGAGATGCTCCTTGGTCCCCTCCGGCCTCCTGTGTTCCTCCTCCCCTCTCCTCCGCTCCAGCAGCTCCTCTTTTCGTTCCCCCTTGCCCCATCTGACTCTCCCCTGGCCCTGGTCACCTTCTGAACCAGATTTTCTCTCAACTCCTGCCAAAGTCCATACGATGATCTCCAAAGGGGTCTCAGAGCTTGGCTTCTGAAAGGGTGATTTTCAAATAAAACTGGAGTGCGCGTTGTTTAATGCGCTGCGGACTGTAAGAGATGAAACGGAGCTGGATGCTTTTGTTCCTTTTGCCCGCTACTCAAATCCCCAGCTGATAATTACGAACAATAGTCGAAAATATGTTTGGTATATATCATAAGAAGAAATCTTATAGAAACATTAGGCAGCCTATTATTGTAAGGCTCTTGTAAATACTATTTTGTAAGAAGAACCTATCTAAGATGATGTAAAACTTAATATTCCTATTAACAAGATGTACTATACTATTTCCAATTCGTATCAGTGAAAATGCATTTTAAATTACAACATACTCATATTTTATCTGAGCCAATGTTCTGATTCATATGCCTTCTCTTTAATCCTATTTTCATTCAAAGTTTCACAATTCACATCTTCTTTTTCCTATTTTATGTAATATTTTCTGTGTTTTCAAAACGTAATCAAAGCCTGTTAGCTTCTACCCAACCACGTTTGGTTGAATGGGAATATTAATAATACCAGCTATTGATGTCTTTATGTTAAAATTTGATTTATTGAGCAAGTGGCACATAATCTGTGGGGAAAATACCTAGAGATAACACCTTGAGATGATTAATTGTGTTTACAGTGCATTCCTGTAATAATTGTTTACAAGAAAATTTATGCATGAGTTGCTGCCCCAGTTCAAAAGAATAACTCGTCAGATTGTCAGGCTCTCTGCTCTTGAGTATTCTAGCTAATTGCTATCTTTGCTAGTTGAGCATCATAAATCCTTCTTCCACAGAGCTGAGAGCAGAATTTTTGGATCATGCTTCTTCATGCAATGAAAACCTTTTCATCCCTGGGAACATGGGGTTTCTCATGCAGGAAGGAAAAAAAGATATGTAAGGGAATGATAGCTACAGAAGATTGTGACAAGTTGCCCAGTGACATTGGTATGACTTCTGAAATGAGCTTGTATAATCGTGTGTTAAAATCTGTGTTGGGTAAATTTGCCAGTAATGTTATTGATAATGAATAACATATGAGGATGTAGACTTAGTCTTCTATATTTAAAAAACATTAAATTCCCAGTTCTGCTGCTCTCTGCTTTTGTATCGCTTTCTCCTTCACAAGTGCTGCAGGGTAGAGATGGTAGGACGGGTTGGAGAACAGTTCCTTTGCAGCCATCTGTGCTTATTCCCGGTCTAATAGCAATCGCACAATTCTCCCTTTTGGAATTAAACCTGCCCTTATAAATTCACAGAGATAAACACACTTTTTTTTTTTGCACAGTTTTATGTGTTTTGGGTTTTTTTTGGTTCTAGTTCCAACTTTGGGGTTTAATTATTTCATAACTAACTTTACTGCAGCTACAGGAGTATTATCGGAGCAATATGTTGCCAGGAAGTAGTTGATAATGTTTAATAATTCGTGATTACATTCCTGTTCCAGTCCATGATCATGATTATACAAATGTTTCTGGTGCTGTTTTTCAGTACAAATCCTTCTTTTCAGGTTTTTTTTTTCTTCCTTGTTGACAGTGTATTGGTCAGAATACAAGAGAAACCGACCTATTTGCTGGTTTAATTAAAGATGTCAGTAAAATCCTTAAGGTTTGCCTGGGAAGGAGCAGATTTACTTGCGGCTTTTATGCACACTGTGGGATTTAAACATTTTGAGAATTGCTTTGGTGATTTTTCCCAGGAGATAAAGGAATGGATTAAGTGGTTTCTGATTATAATTGGTCTGGTTTAAACACTTAAAAATAACTTTAAGAAATAAGAAAACACAAAACAGGTTTTCAAGTAGGGATTTAACTTCTTTTTTTTCTTTTTTTTTTCCTCCAGCTATGTGTTTATTTCAGCTTTGGTGTCTCATTGTGAACTATCAAAGTGTGCTGTACGCAAGGTGGTATAGATGTACTTTAGCCGCTCTGAACAGCGGTCCAGGCAGAGGACAGATGTCTGAAGGAGAAGAAACAAAAGGATGAAATCTGAAGAAACAGCGGGGGAAGAGAAAAAGGAGATGGGGAGGAGGGGGGAAGAGGAGGCTTTCAGCCTTTGGGTAGGTTATTTGCTCTTTTCAAACAGAGTGGGCTGTGTGTGCTTAAACTTTCCCAGTGTTTCCAGGCAGCCCAGCAAAGCCGGCTCCATCAAAGGGAAGGCTCCCGCCACCTGTTGCTTAGGTGTTCCTGGCACAGCACCTCTGCGGCTGGCACGCTGCTGCTGCTCCGCTCGGTCGGGAAATTCAATCAGTTATACACAAGGGGCATCACGGGAAAGCTGTTCTGTCTATTTTTCTAGTCAAACACATGGGTTCCTCTTTCTGCCTCCCTTTGTCTCAGGTAGGTGAGCGGCCAATAACAAGGAATTGCTGCCAAACGATTCATGTCATAGTCATTTAGAAAGGCAGAGGTAGCTTTGGCATAAATCAAAATCTTCAGGTGACTAAACCAAGCCTAACGCTGTAACCCTCCTAATACGATCAAGCCTTATGATACCAGCTGCACTGGGTGAAGGCAATAAAATGCGCTGCTGAGCAGTTTGAAAATATAAATTTAACAGCTAAACTTAGGCTTGTGGTCCAAATAAATGCGGATTGCTGTTACACATATAGTAACTATAGTTCATCGAAAGTTGGCGATAAGTGAATCCTTGAGAGAAGAGTAAAAAAAAAAAGCCAACCAAGACTTTACGAGCAGGTTTTGATGAAAAGTAGACGAAATAACGCAACACATGAAGCAGATTCTGTAGGAAGTATTAGACTCTGATCTTACAAAATATTCTAACCGTGCCTATCAAGAAACATTAATAACAGTGTTATTGACAGAGTATTCATTTAAAGTCTTTCTGTTGGATACAATTAACATTTAGATGAGAGACAGTTATAGGTACTCAGACGATATATATGAAAGAAGCAATGACTCATCTCTCCAACAGTAACTCTACCAAACCTCTCAGCGGGGAGATTGCATTTCTTCTAGCTTAAAAAAAAATAAATAAAAATAAAACATTCCATGGACCTTACAGAAGAAATCAGCTTGTTCCTATCAGAAGGATTGCTGCGTACTATTTCCTTACTCAAAGAGGAAATCTCTGTGCAGTTTGCCAAGCACTGGGGTGAATGTATATAGGGCAAGAGCAGTAGTGCAGCGGGAAAGGGCTGAGATGGACAGCTCGGCTCCGGGGTCAGGAGGAGGCTGCTGGGCTCTTCTAGGTTTTTCTTCTCGAAGACCTTCATGTAGTTAGATTAAACTTTGCATCACCCACGTGAACATCAGCAAATGGCGAACCCGTGTGCATCAAGGGAGAGGGCAGTGGTGGTGTCCCTGTCTCCCACTCCTGTATCTGTGCTTTAAGGCATAAACCAGGACTCCTCTCTTGCTGACACCGTGTCTCCCTAATATAGGACCAGACTATTTAGACCTGGATGGAAGGTGAATAGGATGCTGGAAAAATAAATTCAGGCAATAATTTCCTGAGATTCACCACGCCTCCAACAAGATAACAAATAAACCTTGGGGCTTGGATTAATCTCACCAGCTTTTAGTTCTTTAAAATCTAGTCTAGGTTTGCTCTGAGTTTGACAGAGAGAAGTTTGGCCTGAAAGCCCTCATCCCAGCTAGCTTCAGATCCCTTATTTTTAGAAGGCTGAAGTGATACCCGAATGCAATACAACAAAAGCATCAATGGCAGTCACTAGTCTAAGTCTCTTTGAACATGACCATGGTGAGCTGGCTCAGGAGCCTTTGTATTAGCAAGCCACCACTTTCTTCTCTGCATCTGTACCTGCCTGGAGGTCTCTCCTCCACCCAGCTGGGTTTTGTGCAGCTTTAGAAGATGCCTGATCAGACAGAAACTAGCAAAAAAAAAAGCACAACTGCCTGAGGTTCAAAAAAAATCTAGAATTGTGACAAAACTTTCCACTTGAAACACTCTCCGCACTGCCAGAACATCATGCCTGGGTTTAGGGAAAGTGGTATGATAATAATTAACTGAAAAATTGCCTTATATTCCAAACAAAAATTTTAGATTAAATAATGCCACAATAAGAAGAATCGTAATTCTTAAAATGGAGTTATCTCCACCAATGTTGCTTTAAATCTGATCTATAATAGCCCGTTAGTAGTTTATTTATATTAATTCTGTACTGTATATTTTACATTTTGTAGAAATGCCTACAGCATGCATATTAAGCAGTTAAGAAAATTAATCTGCTTGAGCAGCGATAACATTTGTAGAATGAAATCCTCATGGTTAGAAAGACACTTGAAGAAACCATGTTAAAAGGTGCTGAAATGTTCTTGAAGAAATGCCACATGTTGCTGCGGGCAGTAATGAAACATTTCCATATAAAGTACTACATAAACACATATAAAATATAGACATATGTTAGCAGATTATGGAGTGTGAGAGTGATACAGTAGCGATGATTATTTGCAAGTGTTAATGTTACCAAACCTTAAGGTTATCTCCTGGTCTTGGACCCTATAAGTAAATAATTATATCTGAAAATATGTGTCTCTGAAGCTATCAAAAGTAATATACATTCAGCACTTCTGAAATACTGTAGGTCTATTGATCTGCAGTATATGACAGTAAATTGCAGTCGATTTATGCTCAGATATCAGTGAACATATGGCTGAAGACATGCAAGTTTGAAATAAAGTTATTCATATTACGTACGCTTCCACATGATTAAGTATATGCAACTCAGAGAGTTATCAACATGCAAAAGGTGAAGTCAAAGACATGTTATCCACACGATGGTGATTTTCTATGCATAGCACATAGCAGTCCTATCAGCAAACCAGAGAAATTTTATCTCTGCGTTCATCTCTCAAATGTTCCCTGTGAATGTGTCCATTTACTATGTAAATAGATCTGTTTCTCTAAGTATCTATTTGTCTAAGTGAGAATAACCTACATATTGCCATAGTCTACTGGACCCAAAATAGTATCTCAAAAAAATGAACATATAGTGATCTGAGAAACAGCAGTAACGGCTTCAGCTTTGGGAATACAGTCTTAGTGGGCCTTTGACTGGGGGTTTATCCAAACCTGTTCTAGACCCTTTAAAACCTCATTTTTTCATTGATGACTTTTGCATTTGTCCTCATATTAAAAATGCTGTATGTTGCTCATGCTCCAGGATCTAAAAGCACAACTACCAGAGCAAGTAAGCTGGTTGAATATTCCTACTGAGATTCTCGGTGTTGTTTTCCTAATGAGCATTTTTTCACTTTTTTTTTTT
>VZTV01047644.1:0-20872 GCA_013400875.1 Anhinga rufa
TGCTGTCAAAGTCTTCGTTTTTGTTTTGTTTTCAAATACAGTGGCTTCTATGAAAGACTTCCATAACTTAAGTATGATCAACATTCCTTTTCTTTGAAAAACAGCTAAGTATCCACAGAACCTGTTTATAGTATGTTAAGTTTCAATGTGTCACAACCAGCAAGAAAACCAGACAGCTCAGTTCAAGTCCCTTATTGTTGTTACACACTTGTTTTTTAAATTCTTTATCAGTTGAAATCTCTATCAGCTATTCCATTATCTTACCTACCAACTAACCTGTAGTTGCCCAGGGTACCTTTTTACTAAAACAATGACATTTTTCCAGTCTGAATTATTTTGAGTATTTCAGTATAGCACAGAACTTATTTCTTGGATCACTTCAATTTCTAGTGGTACTCTCATTTATTCTAAAAAAACTAAGTCATCCATGGCATAAAAACAAACAAAAAAAAAAAAAACAAAAAAAAACAACACAAAAACTTCAGTGTCTAGAAATTTTCAAATTAGACGAACAATAAATTATACGAAGCTACTACTGATACAAATAAAATAATTTCCATTAAAAAAGTGAATACTGTGAGATTGAATAGGAATGAAAAACAATTTATTTGCCAGGCAATGCAATGGAATGAGAAATCACACATCTTCATTTTCTTTTAGAAGTTTATTATGCTGAAGGAGCAGATTACTTGGTGTTGTAATTCACCCACTATCTACTTCTAAAGTAACTTGACTAAATGCCCTCACATGGCCGTTATGTGATAAAAGGCCAGTAGATTATTCTTTAATACTTGTGGTTATTTCCTTACATGCATCCCTTTCTTTGATTTGTGTATTCCCTCACTTAAATGACACCCTAACAAGGCACTTGCACACAGCCTTTAAAAAGTGGCATACATAGTTTTAAAAGCATCCATCTTTGGTGTCAATCGAAAGAAGCAGGAGCACAGTCTGTGACTTTTATATTAAAAATCAAATTAGACACAGCATCTCCTTTTTCCGCACTGATCAGAGGAATGTTAAACATACAATGTATTACCAATGTGCTAAAAAAGGTTGTGATGTAGCAATACAGTAAATATAGAGCTATTATACTGCTGAAGTATAATATACAGCAGAGCTATTACTCTGCTGAAGTGTAACCATCAGCAAGAAGTAGTTTCTCCAAACCTTGCCATCTGCCCAAAAAGATTCCAAACCCCCAGACGCATATACGTCTTAATCTGCTATGCACGCACCTTCAAAACATTATTTTTTATGCCCACTTCAATTCATTACTTAATTTGCAAAAAGGCACATAAAAATCAGAAACAGCACCCATTCCAACTATAAATTAACTTTTCAGTTAATTGACCATTTGGTATTACCTGTTTAATATGAGATATGGTGGCATCTCGAGGGACATCCAGGTTGATGTAGATTCCAGTGGGCAACAGGAAGTCCACAGATATTGAGCCATCAGCACCAATCTGTGAATCCACTGCCCAGATGTCAAGGCTGTCTGTCACAGCAGGAGGCATTATGAAATCTCAATATCATAACCACATGGCCTAAGGAGAGGGGGAACAAAACAAAATTAAAAAATCAGTACACGTAACCTTCTATAATTAGACACACATTTTAAAGCCTTTGGAAAGTTTACATAAGCCTGCTTGTACAGCTCAGCTTGCAAGTCTGGGGTCTCAGATAGCAGTATTGCAACCACATAAGCATAGTTTTACTCATTAATTCTATTTAGTATAATAAAAGCACTTGCCTGGTAAAGCACTACTGTTGAGATGTTTATATCATCAAGTAATAAGAGAAAAAAAAACTAATTCGAGATTAGCTAAAACAAAGTTAGAAGTTAATTTTAGATTTTCTCTAAAACTATTTACCTGCATAAAATACAATCCAGGTAAACTTCTTGGATGAAGCATGGCAATATTTAACATGAAAACACAAGATCAATTTCTTAATTTTGTTTCTGCAAATTTCCCGTTAGTTGTCCACAAACGTGGCAAGAGTGACATATTCAACTTGAAAGTCTATATATTAATAGCAGGAAACTCATCCTCAACACTGTTAAAAAGTGACATTTTCCTCTAAAGGCATTTATCTCAATTACTCTCACCCATAAAGACAGATCATCTCCTCTGAATTCAACCCACTGCGTAAACTACATCCACTGCAGGGCAGGGGGAAACCCTTTGTGTGACCTACTTTAACTCACTACACTGGCTTCCTGATTACTTGCCCTTCTTATTTCAAGACATTTTTATTAACTCTCAATGCTACCACTAGTTTTTCTGACCTTCCAAGTCTTATCTTTTGCTTACCACTCTCTGAAGACGTGTCTTCCCCTCAATCACTATTCACTTAAGTATTTACCTTCCTCTTCATCCAGACAATGCTCTTGAGCTGACAGAGGCATGGGAAGTGTTGTAAAACACCACTGTAAAGCACTTCTCCAATAAAAACAAGTTACCCCTACACCTTTCTAATTCTTAGTGGATATCACGAGATGTGGGAAATCACCATTTGTAAAAAAATAAGCCAGAACATGCAACTCCACTAGTATTACAGCTTTCCACTACTTTTATCACTCCTTCCCTTCTTTTCTGGATCCCTTTCCTGCTCTGAAATCAGGGCTGTTCTGCTTAACTGAAGGTATTTCCCCCACTACAGCACCAGCAGAAAATGCAGGATGTAACCAATACATTGGGCTGCTGTTCTTTATACATCACAGAGCAGGTTCAAACAAGCTCACTGGAAAATGAAAAAAAAATAAATTAGCACAACAGCCTTCTGAAATCAAGTCACCACTGCTGACTACATTGCTAAAAAGCCAGTTTGACACACAGTATTCTCCCCTTTGATAAGACATCAGGTAAAATCCATTATCAAAAGGTAATCAATCCTTTCTACAGGTGCTAAACCTACAAAGGCATACCTAGATACAAGATTGCTTAAAATTGTCATCCATAGAATTGCAGATAATTATCATGCTGCTCAAACTTTGCAAATGTATATGCATTTATGAATACAGCTTTTCAATCCCAAAGCACTTTATTACTATTTTTCCCCCAAAACAAGCAACCAGGAAGCCTTTTTATAACACACTATAGTTGAACACGCCACAGGACTCCAGGAGACCAACTATACCATAACAAAGGTGTTTCGTTCCTCTCCTTCTCCAGCTTATCTTTTTTCTTGATAAAACAGCTTTGTTTGGGAGAAGCCCCACCACCAGACACTAAATCAAACTTTATAATGCGCAGGAGTTAGTGCTTCATTTATAGCGAGTGGAATTTGTTTGATTTCAGAAATTCAATTATTTAAAATTGGTAGGCTTTTAAAGCAAACAGTTCATTGCCATACGCATCATCATCTTCAACTAACAACAGAAATGCAGAAGTGGTACTTCAGAAAGTCTCTTTGTAATCACTTGCTTTATATAGACAGCTTGCAATGAAATAAATAAATAAGGAAGCAAGCATAAGGAAAAGCTGAATGTGCCTACAATGGATAATAGAATATGCCAGCAGCACAAAAATCAACTCCTACAGAAGCTTAGCTTTTTAATGACAAACAAGCTGTCAATATTTTGCACATATTACGAAGGGCCATTCAGCGCTAACTTTTACTGATCACCACTGTTAAACAAATAGTACCATTTAAATCATCACTAAAATACCACAGTCCATCTCTGCCTTATTCCTTATTATTGGTTTCTATCCTTCCAGCTACCATAAATATATAAAATGGCTCATCCTCATCTAACATTTGGAAAAATTCAGGAGATTAAAACCTCCAGCAGAAAAATAGGGTTGGCTAGAAAGCACTGAAGTCTCCTAAAGTTTACCAGTCACCAGTGGAATGGAAGTCCAACACCTGCATGGAGCCCAGCTAAATACTCAAAGCAGCTATTTGGTACTGCAGCTATGCCTGTTCAAACCTGCCTTAGATATGAGACAACACACTTAGGTCTCACCTCTAACTGCCACGTAAATACACTGAGTAATGAGACCAGAGTAATTTCAAAACTTTTCCATTCAGCCTTAGCAAAGCTGTGAGAACCCACTCTAGCATAGCTGCTGCCAACGCATCTTGTTACCACACTAAATATGTGGATCACTTAATATTTTGCTTGTACTAGATAAAAATATAGTAGAAAGTTCATTAACAGCAAAGAAAAGATCCTCCAGCTTTCAGAAAGCATAAATACTTAAGGAAGATTATTTTTCCTCATTAGAAGCAACAGTTAGGGAGCTCCTATGATCACCATTATCGAATAATAGTTTAGCATCATCAGGTCCTCATTGCCCAAATAAATCCACTACAGTGCACCGGAGTGAATCAAAACAAAAAGAATTGGAGGTACAGAACTGGTGACAATAAATCAGGTATGAAAATATTTTACCTTAATTACCGATCTTTACAAATCCATCCCTTCACTCATCAATGGGTGTGGAAAGTTTAGCATGGTGCGTGATTTCTTAAATTGTCTAAAGGAAAGAAATAAAATTTAATCCCACCATGCAACACAGACTACACTATTAGAATAACATGGCACCTACCCAAGAAATCTTGAGAAAATGCATAGTTCCTCATTACCAATCAGCGTATCTTTAACAAGATACTATTTCAATGGGATATTACTTCTTTTCTCCCATCCAGCTACTTTTACCCATAAAATCTTGGCTGCAATTTTGTTGTAACCAAAAGAGCAGACACAGAAAAATCATTTTAATTATGTAAAACTAAATATTTTTCATACTCAGATGCACACACAGTATATTTTCAGTTATCTTCTGTGGTCATCATGGTAAAATAAAGTGGTATTGCCATTATAAAGCATTATTTTAACAGGTATAGCAGAAAGGAAAACATTAATCTGTTCTATGTAGTTATTTCATTCATAATTTCTATTTTAATTCAGCATAAGAACTTTTCTATTTTCAGCCTCTTATGGATGTTTTTCCACATTTGCAATTGTTGAGACCACTTTAGCACATCAACAAGACTATTTAAAATGTTCAAAGAAGCATGACTTAAAAATGCTGCTACACACCACGATGCATGCAGTTACAAAGTTCTTGTAAGATACTTGTTTATAATTACAAACTTCCAACACAGACATCAGAATCTTTTTAAATTCCATTTACATTTTCAATTAAAAAGAGAAGAGCAATCATCACGCCAATCTGAGCATGCTAGGAAGCTATTTTTGCTTCCAGGCACTTACTTAATATTTCCTTCCTCAAGGGAACAGGTTAGTGTCTTTTACAGTCAGCACCCAGTTTCCACCAGTAGCTGACATCAGGGGTCAAGAGAAAACAAGTATTTATACTGAGAATAACACCACTGCCAACATAAGACGGCTGTGAGAATGAGTCATGAGCCAAACTGTACAATGTGTGGTGGCACTAGTGACTAACTAACAATATCACTTCTAGTAACTGAAACAAAGGCAGAAAGCCATCTGGATTGGGAGCAATAACACAAGAGACATCTTAACTTCCAGCTAAAGGAAAAAACCAACAATGAAAATAATAATAATAAAAAGCTATTTCAGGCTGTTAACCTCATAGCTATTCTTGCCTACTGTCACGGTAAAAAACAACTTTCATACAAAAGGAGGAAGTAATTAAAACAGTACTTAACCTTGGCCACTCAAGTATATAATAATTAATATTTTAATTTATTAGCAGCAAAGCCCAATACTAAATACTTTTTAAAGTCACAGGTACTTAGTATTGATAGACAGCATACAAACCTTTCCATATGAACTGTAAATTTGCTCAAACTTTGACTTACACATTTCAGATTCGTGTGTGTATATATATATATATACACACACACACACACACACACACACATACATAATCTCAAAACTGCTTAATTTGTATTTTAATAGACCAGAAGTTCTGAAAAAGCTACTTAGGCTAATGGAAAGAAATGGAACACAGATTAGTAGAACATCTGCAGAATGAGAAAAAGAGAAAGAACATTTAATGCTCATCTTTGTGTTGCACAGAATCACATAAAGGTATGGGTTGGAAGGGACCTCTGGAGCTCCCCCCGTCCAGCCCCTGCGTGAGCAGCACACCCAGAGCAGGGGGCACAGGACCGCGTCCAGGCGGGGTGGGAATGGCTCCAGGGAAGGAGACTCCACAGCCTCTCTGGGCAGCCTGGGCCGCTGCTCTGGCACCCGCACAGCAAAGGGGTTTTGCCTCAGATTTCAGTGGAACTTCCCGTGTTCCAGCTTGTGCCCGTTGCCCCTTGTCCTGTCATCGGGCACCGCTGAGAAGAGCCCAGTCNTGCCCACACTCCTGTTCATGCAGCCCAGGACACCGCTGCCCTTCTTGGCCCCGAGGGCCCAGCGCTGGCTCAGGGGCACTGGCTGCCCACCAGCACTGCCAGGGCCTTCTCAGCAGAGCCGCTTCCCAGCAGGGCAGCCCCAGCCTGTGCTGGTGCCTGGGGCTGTTCCTCCCCAGGGGCAGCACCTTGCCCTTGCTCCTGGTGAATCCCATGAGGTTCCCCTCGGCCCAGCTCTCCAGCCTGCCCAGGGCTCGCTGGATGGCAGCACAGCCTGCTGGCGTATCAGCCACTCCTCCCAGCTTGGTGTCATCAGCGAACTTGCTGAGGGCACACTCTGTCCCTTCATCCAGGTCATTGATGACTATATTGAACAGGACTGGACACAGCACAGACCCCTGGGGAACACCACTAGTTACAAGCCTCCAGCCAGACTCTGCTCTGTTGATCACAACTCTTTATTTATTTAATGTACACAAGCAAAAAGCCCTACAACAAGGTTTCTCAAAGACAACTGCCTGCAATTTTTCTATCTATAATTCGTACATCTAGTATGTGCACCAAGCATTAAGACTGAAGTAGAACAACTATCGCTACAAGCCATCAACATCTAGATTGTAGGCCTCCACACTGTGCCGTAATATGGTTTTCATAATACACTCCAGGTGAAGCCATGCAATGCAATGCCATGCTCACTGATAGCTAGACAGGAATGCCTGCATCCTCCCTTCTGCCTCCCCTACTCTGGACTGCCCAGTTCTGTTCCCCTGCCTTGCACCTGCTGCAGCACACATCAAGTCTCCTCATGAACCATTTCAGCGTATCATCCAGCTGGAAGCAATGAGTCATTTGCTTTCACATTATCTAGTTGAATCAAGTCACAAAAGGATCTAAAGAGTGCCAGAGCCTCTGAAAGGAGAAGAATGGAAGCAGGATCTTCTCTTTTCATCAGCAGGAAGCCTCCACATTGTGTCATACCACTTCAGGTAACTATGGCCTCAAGATGCAGTTTTACAACTGGCTAAAACTGATGGAGGATCATACTGCCCTTCCTGTCAGCAAGATCAGAGCACTGCCCCAACTGAGATTTTAGGTAGTTCTCTTCTTTAAAGCTAGTTTTCACTCAGAACAGCTTTCTAAGCAGGCATGCTGTATGAACACAGAAAGAAGGTGGTGGTAACACTTAGCTGGGAACAGGGCAAGACCATCCCTTCTGACAGCAGCCCAGATTTTGAGCAACTTAAGCAACACATGAAATAATAGTTTCATTTGCTTTCAACAGGGAGAAAAAATTCCCAAATAAAAGACAATTAAAATTCTAAATGCCTCAAGCAAAATGAATACTTCACACTAACACAGTTCCAGCTAGGTAAAAGGAGAGGGAGTAATCTAGTGAACCATACAGTAAGTTACATAGATTTTCATCACTGATGTCTTCCATAAATATTCACTTTTCTTGATGCTGCTTCACCAACAGACCACACTGTCTGTTGGTGACTGCCTGTTTCACCACAGAGGCAACATGAGCTGTTTTTTTTCTTCATTATGGATTCCTGCAGAGGGTGAGAATTTCCTCTATGAAATCAATGCGAGACTTACAGAATTTAATTTTCTGTCTCTCCTCTGTATTGTGACCTTGATCACAAGATAATCAGACATTTTAAGCAGGAGAGACCAGCCAACAGATCACAGTCTCTGAACGGCTTTTTAGAACAGCTATGTGTTCCCAGGCACAGGGTACATTGTTGTTCTTGTTTTGTTGTGGGGTTGGGGTGTGCGTGTGTTTTGTTTTTTAAAGGACTTACCATCTCGAGGCAGGCAGAAGATTTGCTCTAGTGCTAAGAGCCTTATTCTAGAAGCCAACCCCCACCCCTCAACAAAAGTCTATCATCTAACCAAAGAGACGACTAGGAAAGGAAAAAAGGAAGACAAACAAACAAACAAAAAAAGGGGCTACCAAAAGCTGCTTCTTCGTTGATTCCTAGAAGGGTTTCAGGAAAGATGACAATCAAAAGTAAGCTACATATGTTTTTCTATGAATTGCTGCCCACTCTTTTTTTTCCCTAACCAAAACACAGAACTAGAACCACGCCTGCCTGGGCTACGCAGTGTGAGTACAAAAGCAGTCTGTATAAACAATGTAGGCAACACTTCCAGCAAGCCCACTGGAAGGTTACATGATATTGACTAACAAAACCCAGGCATTCAGAACATCCCCAAGAGTTACAAGGCTTACCTCTTAGACTAAAGGATCAGTAGGGTTTCAGAAGCTGTGGTTACGAGTTGGGGTTGTGTTCCCTTACTAAGCCATCCACTCAGAAGCTAACCCCACTTTGCTGAGAAGACAAAGACCAGTTTGTGGCAAATTCAATTCCATCATGACTACTTCAGGACAAGACAGCACTGAGAGCCCAGGACCACCCAGCTGCAAAGGCTTCACGCCACTACTGCAAGAGTTGGCGAACTCAGCTTTACCTGTGCCAAGTAGTTAACCTGCTCACGTAAAGGAATTAAATCCGGGAGGTGCAAATATCTAACATAAAACAGTGCTGACCAAGAAGATATGAAGGACAAAGCAAGACATGGGAGACATTTCATAAGGCTATGAAATTAAGAGCTGAATAAGAGCATACTCAGAGAGAGCGAGCGAGCCTGTCTGGAGACACTGCAAAAAATTGGACATGGAGTAACAACTCAATAAACTTTCCTTTGAAAATAATTTATCATATCAGCAAAGGACCTAGACATTAAAAAGTACTCACAAACCCACATGGATTGTTATCAACACCCAACATGAATCTGTGTCAGGGAAGTTCTTCTAAAACCAGCATTTTGAAGAATGCACCAATCGTGAAATTTCACACTATGTCATTAAGTTAGAAACTCTCCTTTACTTGTGAAGTCGCCACAAATCCCCTAACACTCATATTTTGAGGTGTATTTTTTCTGTTATTAAAAGAACACCAATGTAATATCCAATGCAACATTCAATCTTTTGTCCTGAGGCATAATCAAAAGGAGTACTAATAAAAGAGCAGTAAAAGAAGCTACAAGAAAGCTGGTAAATATAAACAGCCAAGGAAATCTAGTCTTCAGACAATTCTTTAGAAGAGATATTGTACAGCTGAAATTATGTCACCTGGCCCTGAAATGTGGTCACAGTTCTCTCAGGATGAAGTAAGTATGCTATCCCAAATAGATGGCAAAAGTGGCGGGGGGCAGGAAGAGAAATCACTTGTGTATGAAGAAGTAAGTTTGTTTTACAACACCTCTTTCGAACAAGGGCACATTTTAAGTGCATGCAAGTATCTATGACCCTTCACATTAAAAACAAGCCTGGATTTATTTTTCTTTTCACTAAAACCATGAATATTTACATAAAGGACAAATACCAGAAACTAGCTTGTTTTGATTATGCAAAAGCTAAGAGCACTCTGCTTATCCAGATTTTTGCTTTATATAATAAGTTATTACAACTGTTAAGCACCACATTCAAGATGATCATCACTGTGATCAATACAGCTTTTTATCTACTGCTTGGTCTGTCATGTGGCAGTCAAGGGGCTAAAAAAAAAAAAAGGCTTGCAGCAGTGAAAGCAGTTGAAAAGGGCCACCCTATCCAGACACACAAGAACAGTGTTTAAACAATATCTTACTGTCCAGAACAGACTAGATGACAATCTGACCACAGTAATTTTCTATGAAATAGCAGCAGCATATCACACAGTCTAAGTAGGAGAAACACTAAGCACTTACACAATATAATCATTGTAATAATTTTTCTAACTACGTAAACATCTACTACTATAAAAAGATGAGCAAGCTATAAAGGAAATATTTGAGAACAAATAAGGGAAAAGAATCTAGCAGCAAAGATGTAAAAGGAGTCAGATCATGCAGGAAGGTTTATGTCCTATGAAACTTAGGAAGCATTTAAAAAAATAATCAAAGGAAAAACTCCTCCTCCTTTATACTTGAAAGAATTCTGATTTCTTCTGAACACTCTGAAGTCAAATATATACATTAGATCAGTGTGCCAGTTCATGGCTCTGTAGAACTACATTATCTTCTATTCCTAAAAGTGTAACAAATCCACAGCTGCTGCCACAGCCTACGAGCTTACAGGTCCAGGACGACTGTTCTGCAGTCAATACGCTGGCAGCAGTTTCAGAGGGTTGCATGGGACTCCCATTTTGCTGACTTCCACTGTACTTATACTGACTGTAGCAGGATCACTTCAGACGCTAGCTTGACTCTCATAAGTCACTGTTTCCTGCATGCAGTTTCACCTTATCTGTAGCTCCCTTTGAGGGCAGTCTACAGTCAGAGCAGCGCTGTTACACTTTTCCCCTTTCTTGGCTGTCCCCCACCTCCCTAGCCACACAATGGAAAAACAATATGAACAAACATTACTAGTTTTCCATCAGCTCAGGGAATGACCTGCCTCACCCTGTGACAAGCAGGCACCATATCTGAAGAAAGGGTGGGGTAAGAACACTGTTGTTACTCTCCAGCAGTAGTCAGAGGGATAAAATTAGGTGTAATGTAGAATTGCAACCCAGGTTTTGTTTAAAAGTTTAGTGTGACAGAGAAAGCAGCTATGCTAAGCAACATGTGTACTACTGAGAAGTGTATTTTCTGTACACTAGACCTCACACTTCAGACAGGACCAATACTGACGTTCTTCTAAAGATGGGATCTAATGCACTGACAAAGCTTGTTCTGGACTTCTACAGCTGCATAGGTGAATTTCAATCTTATCTGCTTACAAATTTAAAAAGTAAATACAAACAACTTGATTATAAATACAAATGCCTAAATCAGCAAAGCTTTTTCCACTCCAGGAATGTCATGGTTACCTATCTACAATAGCAAAGATTTTAAGAATTCAAGACATATACACTGTAGTCTGGGAAGTTATTTTTAAAGATCATGTGGTACTATAAATATTTCCCAGCAGTTTAGTTCAACTGCCACATGAGCTGGCCCTATGGAATGGAAAATTAAGTGTCCATTTAGTCAGGATTCCTCCAGAAATCAGAATAAAAATATCACCATTTAGTTCTCTAAAAATAGCTATGTATAGAAAACATGAAAGGCCTTATTTAAATGTCATTCCCTCTCAGTGCTCGGACTGGTACCAAGAGTGGTCTCTCAGCTATTCAAGTCTAGATTCTCTCATTCACCTCATGAAATACAACTTAATTTTCCACAAACAAAGAGAATTTAATTAGGTTTTTTCCATGGTCCCTGATTATTTTCCCTGTTCATCTTTTATAGCTTTATTCCTCTGCTGTACCCATAGCATTACGCACCAAGTTTTAAAAACTGAAGCCAGGATTTTAAAACCACAATGGAGTTTCTACTTTAATATTAATGCCTCTAAAAAAAAAAAAAAAAGTGGCCCAGTTTTCAAGAAATGCTGAGCACCTGAATTTGCAATTGACTTCAACAGGATTCAAGAGATATGAAAAAAATGCAAACATGTTAACTAGTTTCAAATTAAAATTTAATTTCATTATAAGCAATTTGATTTGAAGAGATGGTTAGACTAGATAACCTCTGGTCATTCCTTCTTAGGGAGATTATTCTATGATTCAATGAAAGTGTAGTTTTAAAACTAGCTGTAAATGAGATTATTGTCTTCAGAATTTTCTTCCTGCAAAACAAGTCTACAGGTAGAGAACCACACTATTAAAATGGTATTCCAGACTTGGAAAACTTATCAGAACTGGTTTAAACAATGAGGATAAAATGAAATTCTTACTCCTCATCACTTTATACTCAGTCAAGTAAACACTGGTCCTGCTCCCTCCAAAGGTTATTCAGGATGAACCAAACAAATGCATAAAACTGAAGGTCCAGGCTTCTAACAGACTTCAGACAATTCACAGGCAGCACATCAGTCATAAGGAACACAAAGTACAAAAGCAACATAACAGCTAATTCGTGACTATCCTTTGCTCCATCTTGAAAGCACTATATAGGTACATTATATGAAAATAAGGAGTTTCAGGCCATCTTTTTGTATTGCACAGTTAAAGTGAGCTGCAGGGAGAAGAAAAACTCCTTTTATATTTAATTGTACTGTCTGAAATTGTCTTTAGAAGCATTTGATCACTGGATCACCCTGAAGCTGAGGCTACTCCAAGAAAACATCCACTTTCAGCTCACTGGAATCCAGTTCTGCATGATCAAGACAGGAGGGAATATAAAGAAACAGAAGATGACAGCATATTCGAAAAGCACTGTCATGTAAGTAACAGTTAATTTGACACCTTGACCAACAGCGTCAGGGAGACAAGAAGGAGAAAAGCTCAAATGAAGCTAAAAGCCCAGCCAAATAATTCAGTATATGTAAACTGGGCTGTGAGAACATATCTGGTACATTCACCCTTAGGAAAATTTGTAAACAACTCTCAGAGATTTTAGTAAGTTTTAAATAGCAGCAAGCAGAGCGGGACCTGATATGAAGACCAATGTATAGCACGCTCCAGGATAGTAAGATGAGACTAAAGATTTGGGAGAAGATTAGACCTGGTTAGTTCACAACCTAGATAATTTGCTTTTGATAATCCAGATAACTGTAGATATTTTATGTACCAGGGAAAGGAAGCATGAAATGTTAGCATATGTTGAGTTCTAATATTAAAAAAAGATTCTACCAAACATTTGAAATGATGGGATGCTCACATGGATATTTTGAACAAACAAAAGAAAAAAAGTCAAGCTTAACACAAGAGGTGAATGGAGCTGGCACAAGGGAGGAAAGAGGTCTGGACTGTCAGACTGAAGGGGAAAGGAGGAGAAAGATCTGAACCTTAACCCAGAAGAACTTTAACACAGAACAAAGATGTCATTTTAACACAGGTGAGTCAGACAGTTTCCTACAAAGCTGTATAACTGCTTGTGCCAGCAAAGTGAAGATATAAACAGAAGCAAGATGAGTGGTGGAGGAAGAGTGACAGTTTCCTCCAGCCCCAGGGCTGGCTTGCCACTTTACCGTTCCTAAGCTCATTTTAAAAGATGTAGGTAAAACTACAGCCTAAGGGGTTGGCTTTAAAACAGCTCAAGCTATTTTTCAAAAGACTATGTAATGTGCCTGTCATGAATCTGAAAAGATGCATTAATAATTGTGCTCCTATTGATTCATGGTACTAAGTAAACTCTAGGGTCCCTGTCCCCCCATTACAAGAATAGGGCAAGAATTCTTAATAGTCTAACAAAAAACCTAGTAAATACTAAATCAGTTCTGCTCTCTGGTATTTTCTTGCCTGTTCTACCACTGAGAGTAATTGCTTGTTCCACTGTAAACAGGGAGGAAAGGAGAAGTAAACATTCCACTTACAAGACTTTTAAATATATAAATGGTTAATATTTCCTCTCCTTTTGAATTGTACAAATGGACCTAGACCATCAAATTTCACCAGCAGCCAGCTGTTTCCTCCACCCATTAAAATGTTATATCTCCAAATTACTTTCTATTATAAAAAAAAGTTAAGACCAGAAATTGAGGTTTTCCTATATATAGATACCTCTTCACACAGGGACTAAAGATTCACTTTTCAATTATTTCTGATATTTCAATCAAAACCTCTAGGAAAGAGGGTTATTCTCCAGCAGACAGACTGTATGCATCTAGAAAGTGAGGTAAAAGCAAAACAATTAAAAACTGGAAAATTAATTAGGAGTGCAATTTTCTCCTAAAAGGAGGGCGCACAGACCAAAACACAGAGCTATCACATAAGCAGGCTGTGCTTAAGTCTCACATGCAGAGACGCCATGGATACTAAAGGTTAGAAAGATGCTCTTTAAGGAAATAAATTTTACATGCTTCATCAGACCAGACATTCTCCCTGACTTGGTTGGTTTCTTACATAGAGCAATCTGGTCTGGATTTCTGCAGTTAGTTTTCTTCCAACACCAGCTTCAATGTCACCCACTACACAGATTCAGAGGCAACTGTTCACAGACGTTTGTTATACGAACAGGACTGTTCAATGCTGAACAAGCATTGGAAGAAATCCAACAATTCGAGTCTAATGCAAATATTTAGATGTATTTTATGCATCTTTTTCATGACACTTATTTATAAAGACAACTTGAAATATAATGCCATTTGGTAGAAAAGAATAGTCCTAAAAATTGCACATAATCAATACTGTTGTCAAGAAGTTAATGGTAATAAAGCCAAAAGTAGTCCTGGCCATTCATCATAAGGACCAAAAATAATTAAGATTATCTAAGAATCACAGCCTAATTTAGGTTGGAAGGGACCTCTGGGAGTCATGTGGTCCCAAGATTAGTTTCAACACTGAAGTTAAAGCACGTTGCTTAGGAGTTTGCATAGTTAATTCTGAAAGTCTCCACAGGCCCCATGAGGAACCCACTCCAGTCCTTAACCACCCTCACAGCGACATTTTTTTTCCCTTACGTTCAATTGGAATCTCTTTTGTTGCAACTTGTGCCTTATGCCACTTGCATTCTGTCTTCCCCTCCACCGCTCAGACATCTGGCCACGTCTCTATAAACCTCCGTCAGGCAGCGGAAAACTCTAGTAAAGACCTTTCTCTCCTTGTCTTCCCCGAACAAAGGTCGTGCGCACTCCCCACCTCGAACGTCACATGCTGCAGCCCCCCAGTCGCCTCAGCAGCGGCCCTCCGCTGGACTCCCTCCAGTCTGTGAGCATCTCGCTGCTTCTCGAGAGCCCAGAACTGGAGACAGCGTTCCGGATGCAGCTGCAGAGGTGTCCGGCGGGCTGCCCTGCTGCCGAGGCGCCCGGTGTGCCCTTAGCCTCCGCAAGGGCGCATGGCTGACTCGCGCTCAGCCTCCTGGCGCCCAGAAAAGCTGCTACCTGCGGAGCCCTCGGTAGCTGCCTTTAGCAGCCTGACCGTGCGTGGGGTTACTTTTCCACAGCTGGGAGATTCAGCGTCTGCTTTTAAGACTTCATGAGAACCTCACCTGGCTTTTCATCTGTGAATACAGACACTACTCAGACTTTCTTTTAGTGTTTTTAGCACATTAATGAAGGATTCCAACTGCAGACGACTTTGTGATTATTGAAATCTGTACAAGCATACACAAATGTCCAAAACAAAACAAAAGGTTCAAAAACATTTCCCCTAAAGAACAAATTAGAATAAATTTTAGGCTATAAAATCTGAATTTTCTAAGTCTCTTTAAAAAAAGGGGGGGGGGCGCGGGGGGAAACACAATTTTACTGGCTACTTAACACGAGCAAGTTTTGTACCTGGCATAAGCTTGTAGACAATGATTTAAAATTACTAAAGCTGTCTCCAGTGGACATTTTTCATTTCATTTGTTTGGAGAGCTCAGTTTCAACTTTATTGCCCATCTGTTTTGGTAACTTGATTACTGTAGTCAAGAATTAACTTGTCGAAGTTAAGTGTGTAACCAGCAAACAGGTATTATTTTATTTGGATATTGTGACAGGTGCTGTATTTCGACTGTGTTGTCTAGCATGTCAGTAAATGACAAATAGCTTCATACAACACAGTTTCTTAAAACTCCAGAGGTCAGAATTCAAGTACCAGGTGCTACAAGAACCTTTCACAAGTATGTTTACCAGCCACTTGACATAGGGCCTATATCAGGAACTGATACAAATTTACATGTGCTGACTTAAAGTTGTAGCATTTGCTTCAAGTACTTACAGAGAGGGAACTAAGATCAACCTCTTTAAATCCATGTTTAACTGAAATGTTATAATAATTTATTTCCTGCCTTCAAAAAAAACAAGTTATCAATCCAAACACATTATTTCTGCCAGTTAAAAACACTTTGGAAAAAATACGAAGTAGGAAAAGTTTAGCTTGTCTGACTAGGTTTCACATTCTTCTACCCAAAATTATGACACCATGTACACATCCCTTTTTAAAGAAGAAGCTAAGAAGAGTCATTTCCTCTTCACAATAAAGCAATATGCCAAAGTATACTTGCTGTAAACTAAAACCATTTTCCACCTCCTTTCAGTTCTGATGGCCAGGTATTTTTCATTCCTAACTTTGCATTCAACTATATTTCCAGTGAAACCTGCAGAATTACATTCACATAACATGAGTAAAGTCTGCAGGCAGAAAATTATGCAGATTTTTTCCAGTTTCTAAACTCTACAAGAATATGTTTAAACATCTTACAATCTGATGCAAACAAGGTCACTGACAGAAAAATTATTATATTTCCCATCTCAAGTAAGTGAAGCACATAGAAATTAAGAATTTATCAGTATATAAATGTTTAGGTATCTAGTACCAAAGGTGAAATCCACAGTCCCTGAGTTAGGTAGCTAAGCTTTTTATATCATAAATTACACACATCTCAGCTGAGAATTCACAAAAGCTAGAAGTTAACTAGGAACAGTGAAGAAAAGACATATCCAAGATCCATAAACTGAAGACTTAAGCTAATCTGATAGATGATGGAACTGCAATACAAGACAAATATTAAAATACTGACCACAAAAATATTGAAGTCACACAAAAAGCGCCAGGAGTAGAAAGTTAAAACCAAAAAACCAATTATATTTTCAAATGCCCTGGGAGATACAGGCAGGGCTCAAAATCATATCCAGAATACACAGCAGCCAAGAGAAAAATCCGAAGCACTTCTGAATTTCATAAAATACAACTGGTTCCAAGATGGGAGATACTTCAGTAAGAGTCCAAAAGTGTCCATTACCAGCTGACCAACTAAAATGAGTATGGAGTCACTGATTTTATTTTTTTAACGCAGCTGTAACCAAGTTAGATACAATAATAGCCTAATAACCATGCTACTGTCTTTACAAGAAAAACAAATAAACAAAAAACACCCCCACCAAAACACTGTAATACTTACTCCAGAGAACCTGTTCCTGTTTCAGTCTGACTGTGTAGCGAAGATACTTTTATTAAACATCGTCTTCTTACTATTACCCTTGTTTTCTTGGAAGGTTCCTCAAGATGACCTAAATGTGACCTAAAAAAAGCAAAATACAACATAATGTAATTAACCAAATGAGAAAAATCAGCAATTTACAGTTGGTTTAATAGCTCCATAAGCTTTCTGTGCATAAATATCTAATTAGCCACACATTTTCATTCTCTTCAAATACTACAGTACCATATTCACATTACACAATCTAAAAACTAAATTAATGTCAAATCCTCAAACACTAGTTTACCAGAAAGAAATAAGGAAAAGAAAATTGTACGTAGAAGATGCAATTTATTCTAACAGTATAGGTATCACAGTCTCGAATTAGATAACCAAAACATTTTTAGCTGCTATAAATGTTTTTAGATTTTTGCACATTCAATTTGGATCAGATCAACAGACGCCCACTGCAATTAAAGACACAAGAAAGGGAGACAGAGTTGCCTTCACTCTCCTAAACACATCTCTTTTACGCTTGGCTGCAAGCTGGTTTTTGGCTTTGGGTGTGTTTTTGGTGTTTTGTTTGTTTGTTTGTTTTAAAAGAGTGTAATTTCATCTGTAGTTCTATTGTGGAGAATTTGAGTTGATAACACAAGTGATCCCATCTTCCTATTCACATTTCAACTTGTGAAACAGCAGGAGAAAGGTTCAACAGGTCTCCCCTCCTCTTAGCAACATCCTGCAGATCTACAGGACAAATTATCTCCACAGAGCCGTTTAGCTCTACCTTGCAAACCAGGCTCTCAGCAAAGTGAGATAAACAAGAAATATTTAAACCCTCCTTGAGAACAAAGCAGTGCTATCAGTTTGCACTGATATTATCTACAGGTTTGTAGGCCAAGCCACAAAACACAAGGCTTGTAACTACCCTCCTCCTCCTCCCATAAACAATTCTTTTTCTAAACCACACTAAGTAGCCCACACTGTACTTGTAGGAACTCGATGCAGTAGGGAGAGCTGCCACTCCCTGTCCCACGCAGAGCAGAACCTCTCTAGGGATCAGCATGCAGAACACTGTGAAGCAACTTAGATTTCTTCAGTGGCTTTGAGTGGAAAATAGTAGCTGCCCCATCTACTTAGGTCTGAAAATATTAAGTTACCGGTCCATGCACAACCTTTTGAAAACAACCTTGTGGTGCATAAAGGTACCAATTAGTCCAGAAACTTCTCATGATTAAAGCCCAGGAGCCTACAGCAGGCAACAGCCGAAAAGGAACACTACAGAAAAATGAAAGCAGCCTTACACGACTTAGGAATTGCAAGGACAAAGGAACAGCATGGATCTCTTATAACCAATGCTGAAGTACCAGTCTGGCATTAGCATTTTACAGCCATGCCAATTTTTGTGTTTATGGAGTCAGAAAAATCAGAATCAAAAGCTAGTGGCCAGAAGGGAGGGCTTTGGCAGGGGGCGTGAAATGCATTATACTGTAGATACAAGACAACTTCCACCCGATGAAGCAATCTTTCATGATCTGTGGCCCCTCAAAGGGGGGGACACAGTGTATGTCTGAAGTACCATACCCTGGGGCAGAAGGAGGATGTCATTTTAACTTAAAAACTGGATATCCCAACCCTCTAGAGGTCTCTGGCTAACTAGTCACGCAATGACAAATCAGATGGTGGGAGCCTAACACATCATTCTAAATTCATGGGAAACCTTTCATGGGAAAACTACTTGCACCAACATAGCACAGTGTTTTGAAATTGCATATATGCTACTGCTGGTATGTACAATAGAAGTTTACCCTAACAACAACCGCTTCCATACTGGTTGGCAAAACACAAATAAGCCTCCCAAATGCGATGTAGGAATTGCAGGCAAAATGCAAAATATTACTTTTCTAATAGCATCACTGATACACTGGAAAAAAAACTGTGACCCTTATATTGCTTCCCTAAACCATAACATCTACCCATTTTATTGAGTTAATAAATGGGAACAATGTGTAACACAGATGTGTTGTCAGATCTCTTGACTAAGAGTGCATTTGAAAAAAAAAAGAAAACCCAACAAGGCTGGCACTAAAAAAAAAAATAAAATGCACTTTTTGAAATAACTCGAGTACTCGAGTACAAGAAGAGAAAGCAGGCAGTCATATTACTGCTGCGATTTCTGCTCCAAGCTTTCTTCTGTCTCATTCTTTCCTTTCTCTCCACACCACACAGTGCAAACTGTGACCTGGAATGGGAGATGGCTGCATGGCTCCTATCATGCTTCAAATCATTCCCATCTTAGACAGAGTCAACCTCCTGCACTGTATTCATCTTTAAGACCCTAGCAAGGCAAAGAGAGCTAATGCTCCTCATGCCGTATTCAGAATTTGGTGAAAAGTAAAAGAAAACACGCATCAGCACAATGGTCAATGCACCGGCATCTAATCTGAGGGTTAGGCACATGCATATAGCCCAGAAAATACCTAGGTTCCATAAATCATACACACTTAACAAGCCAGTACATGGTGAATAGCTCCTGTCACAGTTTATCAGCTCCTCTGTTCTACACAGTCTCTTGCTTGCTAGATTTCTGCTGGCTTCCCTACAGTTCTCTCTCCTTTTCCCTCTCTATTCTCACAGTAGTTTGCATCTCCACTGCCATTCAGACATGACAATAGGCTTCCTGCTGGTCTTCTGCAACCAACTGTCACTGATGATAACTAGGGGAATGGCAAGCCCTCCAGACCTGAAAACATCTCTAATGCATACACACTACCCACTACTGTATTCAAGAATTAGAAACAAATCCTTCATTACAGGATGACAGCGTGCAACTATTTTTCTAGCTAACCAACCTTCTCATTTTTCAGATCAGCAGAACAGAGGTTACAAGAGATGGTTATCAGCGTAACTGCAGATCACATCATGGTCAACCTTTTATATACCATTACACTTGCTACATTCAAAGCATGAGTGGAAAATTTTTCAAAGGCTGATGACTATATTACCTAACAGACCAAGGTACAAACTCTGTTGGCCTTCTAACTACCATAAACAGCTAGTGAGATCTCCAACTACATAAGAAACACACAAACATAATTTCTGGGAACGGAGCAAAGATTAGAAAGGCTTGAAACAACTGCCTCAAGCGGTGAACACAAACTGGACAGTCTTATGAGCGCACACTTTTTCCCTATTGCATCTCTCTGGGGAACATTGGAAAAACAGAACTGTCACCTGGACATTACCAGCAGGGCCTCCTTCATGGGTCTCCGTTGACTGCGACCTCAGCCAAAAACATGACACAAAAACATGACCTCGGGCATCTGCCCTTGGGTCCCTGCCCATACCACTTCTATAGAAAGTGCCACCAGGGACCTAACAGAAATCTTAATCCATTTCAGCTTCTAACTTCTGCGTGAAAAGCTGTATTATGCAAAATAATAATTTGTGAATCCTTTCATTACACCTTTATTACACAGATACTGGTTTTATGCAAATCGTAACTGGTTAAAAAAAACATTAACAATCTTACAAAATAATTCAGGAATCATGAAACTGTGTGGTGACAATCAAAATGCCTGTGACAATACAGTAAAACTTTATTCAGTTCTATAGCTACCCTCTATAGCTACCCTCTTTTTGTCCACAGAAACACTTATGAATGTATGACAAAAAAAAAAATTATACCACAAAGGAA
>VZTV01047646.1:1909-12429 GCA_013400875.1 Anhinga rufa
GATGAGTGAAATGCAAGCCCTGAATTACAGACAGGTGGAGCAGGGAGGCATGGGTCAGAAGAAAGCAGCAGCTGATATGTGCAGGCATCCTTCTCCAAGGTGAACGAGTAGGAGCAATTTCCTTTTCAGAGCCAGCCGTTACCCAGCATGGTGCTGAGCACAATGGGTACCGTTCATGCAAAGTTGCCAACAGTACATTAACAAAAGCCCTAATGAAGAATAGAGCAGGCTTATCATTCACTCAGCTACGCCAAAAGAGCCATGTATGAAAAACACAGATGGAAGCGCATGTCTCCACGTGCCCACCCATGTAACTGAGGGATGTATGGCCTGCTTGGGTCTGGTGTCTTGAAAGGCTTTGGTACAAAAGGTTCTCTTGATTCACTTGAGCCTGCGTTCAGGCAAGGAGCTTGATTTCAATGAAACAAAGTCAAACCCTCCTAAAAACTGGAGTTATTTTGGGAGTGATTTTTGAATGCCCGAGTTGATTCCATTGAGTGGGTTCTGGTTTGTTGATTTTTTTTTTATTTTTTTTTTAAAATGAAAGTGGATACTCGACATAAACTTGAACATTTTAAGGTGCTTCCAGTAGGGCATCCCTAATTAATAATGAAAGCCAGGGCTATTAGAGTCTTTCCCCACCATACCTTTGTGAAGTGAAGGAACCTCGGAGCTCTGGAGAAAGCAGGACAGTGCTTGCTTGCAATGCCATTGGAGTGGGAATGGCCATGGATGTGTGGGATCCCTTCCAATTCCATAGCATAGCATCTTATGGAGTTTGTCCTTCGGCAGACTGTGCAATCAGCCTTTCAAATCCCTCCATTTGCACCCTGGTATTAGCAGAACACGGCAGTTTTCTCCATTATAAAAATTTCCCTCTGCTCCACCTTATTCAGAGGTGTTCAGGAAATCTGGCTCTTTCCCCTCCTCTCCCCTGCTCCCCCAAAGCGCTTTTCTTTTCCAAAAGCAGCATGTTGCATCTTCCTCTCGCCCCAGCAGATGGATTTGGATGATTGTATGTGCTCAGGGTTATTGCTGCTACCTGCTATTTTAGCAGGAAAAGCCCCTGCATGCAAAAGAGAACAAAGCCCGAGGATTCCCGAGGTCTCCATTGATGCAGAAGGCTCTGAGTGGAGGCACTGAAAGAGATGACAGAAGCACAGCAAGATCCTCCTCCATCCCTCCCCCTTCCTCACCCTCTGGTTCAAGGAGCAGGGGCTGGTTTGTGAATGAGGAGCCGAAACTCGTTCAGACGGAACAAATAACCAATAAAGGCGCACAATAGCAGTTGCTCACAAGCCAAAGTCAGCAACGAAAAGGTAGCGGTTCTCAAGAGGGGGCTTAGTTCCCGATGAGCCATTGGTGCGTGACAGATGGAAGGAACTAATAAAATATTACAAACTTGAAGAGCTTTGATCTTCCTGCCTTTTTTTTTGGTTTGTTTTTTTTTGTTTGTTTGTTTTGTTCTTTCCCCTTCCCCTTTTTCCCAAGGGTGTGGGCTGTGTTGTCAAAATGAATAGGGTGGAAATCTCACTTGGAAAAGGCTATCCTGGCAGCCGTAGCTTGTGGAGAGAAGGTCAGGAACCCTGATCCAGCACCATGCTTTGTTGGGTGCTGGATTGTAGCCGCAATGTGTTTTTGTAGCCTTTTGAAGCACCTGTACCCCTTCCTATTCTGTTGATACCAGCATGTCTTTCGGCCTGCTCACAGGCCTGCTGGAGAAGGGATGGGATGAGAACAGCCATTTTGCAGCTTTGCACTTGTCTTGCAGGTTCTGGACTACGTGCAATAAAGAATAAAATGCATTTCTGGGTCAAATTCTCTCTTCTTCTAATTTCTGTTCCAACTGCTGCAGCTCCCAGGGACCCAGCGGCCCTGAGCTCACGCCCTCAGCAGCCACCAGCTTTGAATTTATTTTTATCTTACTGTGACTAATGTTTAGGGGTGAATAGGTTTAAGTTTTGTCTCTGGGGCTGCGATGCAGAGAAATTTGTTTTCTTTATGGAGAAATCGCTACAGGAAGAGCCCCAGCCCTGGGGCTTGAATGCAAAGAGCACGAGCATTGGCTGTGTGCAGAGTTGCCTCCCTGGACAGAGCCCCCCCTTGATTTCAGGTTCTTTCTGCTGTCGGGGGTGTTTGAGTGCCTCTCTTGAAAATGCATTTCTTTGTTAAATCATCTGGTCTGGCTCTGTTCAGTATTGCTTCTCTCCTGAGCTCCTGCCTTGGTCCTGCCATCCACACATGCCTCTTCTAAGCAGCTCTCCCCTGCTCCACCTCACTGTGACACTTTTGTTCTGGCCATCACTTGATGCTGCACAGGCAGCTGGTCCACATCTTGGCCACTGATGGATCCCCCAGGCTTTGTTGCACCAGCTTCTGCCTTGGCCCCTCCTGCCAGCTGAGGTAGAAACCTGCCTCCATAGAGCATCCACGACTCCCTGTTCACTCCTCATTGTTTTGCTAGTTACAACATACAGAAATGGGTGCTCTGTCCCTGCAATGATGGGGTTGGGATGCCTTGTGGGGTGTGCGGGGTTTGGCTCTGCAGGTCTCCCTCCTCCCCGTACTGCTGGTCGGCCTCCTCATGCTGCCCTTGCTGCATTTACTCAGGCAATGCCCCTACTCTTACTCCCTTGGCCGGCCTTTTGTTCTACCCTGTTTGCTTGTGTAATTGCGCTAGCGCTGTGAGGGTCTTTCACCACCAGCCCCTGGAGTGTCTTTGAGAAAAGTTTGATCAGTGATTGAGGGCATTGTCGCCCCTCGCGTGGAGAGGTGTTGACGTAGCTCCACATTTTATTCCTGGAGTGGAGGTGGGGAGGCTAGAGGTCTGCTATTTGGAGGAAAAAACCCACACCCCTGTGTTCAGCTTTTATTATTTTTTCTTTAATGTAGTGTAGGAGGGTTACCTCTCTTTGTTAAAGAAACACATAATCCTTCCACTTTGTTGTTTGGGTTTTGTGGTTTGTTGGTTTGTGTTTTGGTTGTGGGGTTTGTTTGGTGGGGGGGTTTGTTTTGTTTGTTTTGGTTTGTTTTTTTGTTTGTAAATGGAAATATATGTGGCTTCTCACTGAGGAGTATTGATCCAGAGCTACATACAGAAGCAACCTGTATCTGTTAGCAGAGACAGAAAATTTAGGGAAATCATAGGAGTGTCGTGGCTTTCGTGTGAAGATTGCCACAGAACCTTGAGGAAATGTGGGGCTAGAAACATTTAAGGGCAAAGGATTTCATAGAATGCCCTGAGCTGGAAGGGACCCACAAGGATCATCAAGTCCAACTCCTGTCCCTGCACAGGACAACCCCAAATTCACGCCATGTGTCTGAAAGTGTTGTCCAAGTACTTCTTGAATATTGTCAGGCTTGGTGCCGTGACTGCCTCTCTGGGGAGCCTGTTCCAGTGCTCCACCACCCTCTGGGGGAAGAACCTTCTCCTAATATCCAACCTAACCCTCCCCTGGCACATCTTCCTGCCATTTGTTTAATGCCAGGGTATAACGTTGCAACTCGGGACCTCCATGGGGCCTTCCTGTTCCGAATACTGTATTTCACTTTTTTGTCCATTAATTTATTATATTCCTGGGCTGGTCCCATGGGCGTTTGATCACAATAGCTGCGGGGCTCCAGGTTAGGGTGCAACAGCAAAGCTGCAGATGTGCAGCTACGGAGTAATTTTCAGCTGTGTTACAGATCTTGCTTGCGGGGCTTCATTTTAGCAGAAAGCCCGTGGTTCCTGCTTATTTTTCATGTGAGTGGTTTTCTAATCAGTCATCCCCTTTGCCTAGCAGAGGGGAGGGAAGGACAAATTCTGCCCCTAGGTGGGTGCAGAAGTGATGTCCCTGGTCAGGAAGAGCAGACCCCAGTGGATGCAGGTGATACCCCAGGTGCCTGCAGGAGCCAGGACTGGTTTGCCTTTTGGGTTCGTATTGTTTAACATTGAGACAAAAAAAAAAGATTTTGAGTTAAAATGTCTTTTCTGTCCTTTAAATTCAAGAGCAAACTAGGGAGGGAGGCCTATACAGATTGAACGCTTAAAATAATATATTTGGGTTTGGGTTTTGGGTTTTTTTTTTTAACTTGGTTTGCCAAAGACTTACTAAGACTTTTTGCACTGATCTAGGACAGGAAAACATTGCAAAATACCACATTCTCCTTGGATGATAACATTGTTTCCTGCGCTCTAATACCAGCCATGCCGTCCTTTTGCCTCAATTCCTGGGATTGCTTTACTCAAATGTTTGCTCTCTCCACTGGGCTGGAATCTGACACTTCCTACTGGTTTGGGGGGATTGGCTGAAACTGCTCCAAGCCTAGAGGCAGCACAGCCCAAACGCTTGCTTGCTCCTCTGGAGCTAATTCTGTGTTCCCAGCTGATATTCCTGACAAGATCCCACCCCTTCACCTCCAGAGAGCCAGCTGGCATATATAAATCCAACCGACTAGATTTATAATCGCCACATGGAAGTGATAAGATAAGTGCCAAAGCCATGTCCTTCAGCTATCCTCCGAGAGCATCACTGAGCTCTGGAGTTCAACTCATCAGAGATAAGGTGGTTCCTTTTGCAGACAGATAGGCTTTGGTTTTCATAAATTGGCTTTTATTTCCATATACTGCTCAGAATACCCTGGTCTGAGAGTGGTAGCTCTGGTTGTGTTTGGAGCAGATGAAGCTGCCTGGAGACCTGTGTTAGCTGTTGGCCCCCTCCCTTAAACAGATGTCTGATTTCTTGCCTTTATTTCCACCACAATGCTTTTTTTAGACCTATCAGATCCACGAGGCAAGTTGCAGTATGCTCTATGGGGAGGTTTTTTGCATGAAAACAGCCTGTGGTGAAGGGCGGTGAGCCTCCGTGGGCCATCTTCACCAGGTGGTGACATGGAGCCTCAGCCTGGCTTTCCTAGTCCTGTTCACTCTGACAAAGTCTTGTTGGTGGCTTCAGGCCAAAGGGTAGAAGCAAAAGGGTAGAAGCTGAAGGACAAGCATAGCCGTGGGCTCTGCAGCATCTTAAGATGCTGCCATCATCTTCCCAGCAGGAGTGGGTAGCTTGTCCCTCTCCTCCCCCAGGCCCACGGCAGGCAGGCTGCAGGCACTAACCCAGCATCTCCTCTCAGCAAAGCAAGCAATGGCAGGACCAAAAGCTGGTCCAACTAAAGCAGTTGGCAGGACTAAAAACTGCCCATCTTCCCTGCTCCTGTGTCCCTGCAGGCGAGGGCTGGGAGAGTTTTCTCTTTGCAGGTTTCTGTCATATGGTGTGCGTCAGCCTGGTATGCTGTTTACTGGCTTGTCTGCTCCAGAAACGTTACATGGAGGGGAAAGCTCTTGGCCAGCACGAGGCTGAATTTTCCACACTCTGTTCCCGTTGGGGTTTTATTGCTTGCAACCTTTAGCGTGGTTTTTTTTTTTGGTGTGGGTTTCTTTTTGTTTTTTTTTCTCCTCCTTAAATCCAGGCCTCTGCAACCTTAATTAGCTGGCTGTGGACATAAGCTCGCTTGATACATGACAGTTTTGATTGGGAAATACAAACAATGGAGGTGGTGAGTAGAGATGCTCGGGGATAGTGGTTTTGGTCTGCGGAAAATTTTGAGAGTTGGTGTCTCTTTCTCTCTCTCTCTCTTTTTCATGAACCTGGATATAAACTCAAAATTTCCCCCCCAAAACCCCACCTAACAACAACCAAACAAGAACTTGCAGATCCCACCCCCATCTTCACTTTTTAAATAAAAACCTTAACTCTATTTATACCCTTTATTTAAACAAAGATTTTTATAAATACCCTGAAGTATTCCTGGTGACTCATTACTTCAAAAATGTCAAAATAGGCATTTTGAAACCTTTTTTTTTCCATCCAGTGTTTAACAAAAGTATTTCAGTGCATTTGTTGAATGATGGTTTTGTTTAAAATAGGAGATTTCTTTGCATATCTGTCTTTGGCATATCCACAGCAGGTTCTGGGGACAGTTCGCGGGGGGGGGCTCCCAGCAGCCTGTGTGACCCGGATGGTTGGCAGCCCTGACCCGCACGAAGGCAGGCCAGGTTCCTGTGTCCACTCACAGATGGTCTCTCTGCTGCTTCATAACTCGATGGACACAGCTGGGTGCGAAGCTAAGCAGGTAGAAAAGCAGCCAGTGTAACTGTACAGGGTTACACGTGCAGCTGTGGGGCTTGTGTTACCCTGCAAGGCCATCCAAGAAAAGATGGAGAAGGGGACTGAAAGCTTTGTCTGCGGCCCAGACCTTGATCCGAGCTCAGGGCAATAACTGAGTGAACTGAGAAAAAGTCCAGAGCTGTGCCGATCTCCTCCCATCTGTGGCCAGCGCAGTTGAGCCCATGCAGGGGATGTCACTCACTCCTGCTGGAGTGTGGCAGATGGCTCTCTCCAGTGACTTTGCTGCTTCTTTGCTGCTCCTTGGTTGGGCTTAGCACCAAAATTCTGTCTTGGAGGGAAAAGAGCAGAAAGGAAGCAGATTCTTACCTGCTAACAGCACTAGTGTCCTGCTAGCTGGACTAACAAGGCGCTTCCCACCGAGCCTTGGCTCTCGGCATAACCCCTGCCCTTACCTTGGTCTGATGTGGCCAGTGCAGAAAGGATTAAAGACTTTTCTGCAGCTGCCCCAAAATAACAGCAGATCTTTCCAGCAGTGGGAATCTCGCCTACCCTGCGTGGGAGCAACGTTTGCTATAACCTCAGCCCTGTGTTGGTTGTATCTCCTGCCTGTAATTTACGTGACGAAATTGAGATAATGGCAGGCTTGTGAGAAGCACAAGTAGATTTGGGTCTAAAATGAGAATTATTAGAGAGGTGACTTGTGTGGGCAGACATTTATCCTGGCTGTGTAGCATAGCCATGTTTGCCACCTTTAATTTTGAGATGCCCAACCCAAGCTCAGTGTGGTTTATCCAAATCCCTGCCAGGGAGAGAAGCTGGGTCCCTCGCTGCATTATGAATAGGGAACCAAACTGAAATGGCTCTGTGCTGTGTCCTATTGCCAGGACCTGCTGGCTATGGCCTGGCAGGAGCACAGGGAGCAGGTCTGGGAGGGATGTGGTGCCCCAGAAGTGTTTGCTTCTCCCCTGATGATTAAAAACAAAGCTGTTTTATTCAGTCATGCAAAGGTAAACCCAGTGGGAACTGTCCCCAGAATTGCTTTTACTTCTCATGCAGTCTTTTCTGGTGTGGTGTTCTTATGCTTTAGCCCATGTGCTTCAGCCCATGTGCTTCCTTCTTGAGGCTGGGAGAAGTGGACAATGCTGTGGGCTGGGTGTCTAGGAGAGCTGCAGACACATCTGCTTCAAGCCTCTCCATCCTAACTTCATCTGCTGAGCTCTTGCTCAGCTTGCAGTCTCTCAGCACAGTGGACTTGCAGACCCCCAGTAGTCCCACCTACAGTGAAAGCCAGCTTCTCTTGGTTTGTACCTGGGGGTTCCCATTCCTAAAGTCAAAAAGAAGGTGCAAAGTGAGCAGCCCTTTGCCTGCCTACAGCCACGGAGGGTAGTATTGCCTAACAGGCAGCTTCCTTCACTGCTTCCTTTTCTGCCACCCTCCTTTCTTGCCTTGAACAAGCCCTCCACAGCAGAGGATTTCAGGGTGGCCCTCAAGAAGTGGGGAGGACAGTTTGCTGATGTGTGCATGGCTGGTCTTGCTTCAGAGCAAAGAGACAGCTGCCCTTGGATACCAGGATGCCTGGGAGATGTGTGACAGCCAGCTGAAAAGGGAGAAACTGATCCTGATTGATTTACAGCATGTAGGATGCTTTGCCCTTTGAGCTTTATGTGTGTCTATATATATTTTTTCGTATGTATACAATAGTCAGTTGGGTGGAACAGTTATATAACTTTTTTCTATCGTTCCACATAAAGAATAGGCTGTTTCTATAGGTAGTTGTTTCCTAAAATCTGAAGGTGCATGAGTGAAGATGTAGCATACTGACACTTATACCTACCTTTTCCAAAGCAGATCACCAGAGCGGTTTCAAGGTGGTTGAACCACCATGGACCAAAATAATTTTGAGAACCAGTGGGAAGTATCTGTAGAAAGCAATTTTCTACAATCAGCTACTGTGTCCTATATTTTTGGCTGAGTTCAAGAGCCTGTTATGTGGTGTTGGTCCCTCTCATCTTTTAATCACAGCTGTGCAATGAAAAAGAGCAACATTATGCTTGTTTCAGAATAATTGACTGTGATTAACTAGCTGCTTCCTCTCAGTGGAAGGTAACTGTCTGGATCTGACAGAGAAGTGTCAGGTCCCCATCCCCTCCTTTAAGAGTATCCAGCTGAGGTGTGTGTTTATATCTGCCCTCATACTAGAATCTGGCCCATCCCCAAAGGGGGTCACTAATAACACTGACAGTTTTCAGAGCCGCTCTCAGGAGATGCTGCTGCATATATAAAATCTCTCTGCTCTAAACCCCACTTCAACACAGAAGGAATGGTCTTTATTTGCCACAAGGAGCTGCTGTGAGAGTGGGTTAGTTAATGTTTCAACAATGTTTGGAAGTATTTATAGCATTATACTAATCTTTATACCACTCAGTAAATAGCTGTTATTTCTTTATGGCAGGCTGCATATATGGGCTGTTATGGTGATGCAGCCAAGGGGCCTTTTGATACTTTACTCCCATTAGAAATTGGGCGTATGCATTTCCTGGGTGCTTTTGAAAATTTCCTCAGTCAAATCATTAGCAGCAGGATGGGAGATAGGACTGATAATATGAAATGCAGTTTCTCCCCCCATTTCTCAGAGAAGCTTGGTGAGAGGGAGCAAAGTGAGGTTTCAAGGGTGAGTGGAAGTGCTGTACCATTTAGCCAGGAGGTGCGTAGGTTTCAGCTCTGTTCGCTGTCTTCTGCTTTATTTCAGCCACACCTTGATAGCCAGAGTTGCGAGGGTGAATTCTAGATGCCACAGCTAAGCTGATTTCTTCCTCCTGGCAGCAGCGCACTGTTATATCCTCTCCCTGCTTCCAGCTGTGTATGCCCTGGCACGGGGCCTGGTGCTTGGCAGACCTTGTGCTGGGAAGATACACCTTGATAACCTGTCAGAAGCAGGTTTGCTGTGTTTGGGGAGTTGGTGGTTCAGTGTGAGGTCTGCTGAGCACCAGAGCTATGGCAAAGAGGATGAATGGGGGAGCGCGAGTGGAGCAGCTCCTTTTGGTACCAATGATCTGTTAGATTGGTCCAGTCTGTACCATCTGTAAATTACATTAGACTGAAGATTTTTGATCTTCATACATGTTTTCACTTGAGGAAAAAGATGACAGCTAAAGCTGAAAAAGTCCAAAATGAAAAGTTGGTTAATTTACTCCCGGCGCCTTTGGGATCGCTCTTCTAGAGAAAAAGCCTCTGGATAAGGCAAAAAGTTTTGCCTTTGGATTTTGACCCTCGCTCCAGGTGAGGGGGAAGAAATTCAGTTCCTTGCAGAATTCATGATGAAAATGAGCAGCAAAGAAGTTGTTTTGCTGAGATCAAAACTAAGTGAGGAGCTGGGACATGGGAAAGAGAGGAAAGGTGGCGGTGCATGTTTCTATGGCTCTGCCTAGGTAGTTCGGGTACAGAGCTGCCTGAGTCACTGGAGGAACACAGCCCAGTAGCTAAGCGTTTGTTGGCTTTAACTCTGACAATGTGCTCTATTGATCTCACACTTCTTTTGATTATGGCAGTTTGCCGTTCCTGCTCACGCACAGGGTGCTGAATGCTGGCAGGGCACTTTGTCTAGCTGACTGAACAGCTGGGAGTGGAGGGTAATCCCTGATGTTGCTGGGAGGCTGGAAGAGTAGAAAAAGCAAAGGGAAACTTGACAATGGGGTCAGAGCTGTTTACTTAACCCAACCCATTGGCATAAAACTGGGAGTCCACAGTTCAGTAAAAGATACCCAAGACAATGAAAACTGAAAGCTCCAAGGACCTTAGGCACGAAAGGTGCTATTTTATAGCGTTATGATTGTTTGTATTTGCATACACATATAAGCAGCTGGGAGATCTCTAACTCTCCTGGATGGGGCCCAGAGAGGCTCTACTCCTTGATCTGCAGCACAAACTCTGTGGCTCCCTTGGCGCACCCAGATTTTGTCCGGCTGTTTCTGTCCCGCAGGCTCTTGCCTGTCCTTTCCAGAATAGGCCCTCTCGCCTTGCAAAACGGCTATCGTGGGTCACTTGAACAAGTCAGGGTTGTTCTCTGCATGGGAACAGCTGCCACAAATCCAGTGCAGGTAGGAACTTGAATGAAAACAGATGAGCCTTGACAGAGAAATGAGATAGCACAGGGTGCCCAAGAGCTGGAAAAGGTCAGTCTCTGTGCTATGGCCCATTGTTGTTCATTCCTATGCCTGGCTGACAAAGAGGAGAGCCATCATGTTACTTAGCTATGCAGGGCTTGACAGAGCACTTGGCTGGCCTGAGACAAGGAGAAACTCCTCTGACACCCAGCTGAACTCGAGGAACTTGTTGATAAGCTCTCACCTGCCTTGGAGAACAGATTAGGAGCATCTGCTGAGAATCCCAGTTATCTCTTTTCCCTGCCAAATATTC
>VZTV01047647.1:8711-33708 GCA_013400875.1 Anhinga rufa
TGGGCATAACTTAAAAAAAAAAAAAAGGTATCTCGAGAAGAACAGAGCAATGTCTAGAATAATGTATTGACTTTTGAAATTACACTTTTCCATAGCAAATTCAAGGAACACATTAAGAGAAAGCTTTTATCTGCTCAGTTACTTTGAATTCCCTGGAAATACCTGTGCCAGTAAGCAATGCATTGCATATCCTAAGGAGTAAAGTTTTACATGTTCACTGGGAGCCTAGCAGAATTCTCAAATTACTTCCAACAATTTGGTAAACCTTCTTATTCTTCTCCAGTATGATGTTTCAAGGTCATATTATAAACAGAAAACCTTTTCAAACAGAGATGTACCAAAATCCCATGATGTTACAAGTTTCTGTATGCAGCCTCTGAAGTTTTGTACTTTGAAAGCGGTTTTAGAACAAACAATAAAAGACAAATGAGAAATAGATGCAGAATCAGGAGACATCAGATCCAGATAATTGGTTTGGATAGTCACAAACATGGGGAATTAGCAGTAAAAAGTGGATACAGGGCTAGTTTAGCATTCTGATCTCCACCAAAATGCTTTATTAAAATATTTTAGATTTTAATCATTTTAAAATGTCCTTGAGAGAAAAATATTTCTATTATTTATTTCTTTATAAAACATGTTTTTAACTTTTCCACCAGAATAAAGGAAATCAAGTTAAAAAGGAAGTGAACAACAAATCTTTTTCCCCATGTATTTCTTTTCCATTCTTCCTCTTTTTCCAGGAAAAAATAAGCTAGCATGAAAAGGGAAACCAAAATGCTTGGCAAAGAAGGATTTTTTTTCATTTAAGAGAAGTTTGACTTTTTTCTTAGTGACCTCTTTAAAGAATTAGAAGATGATAACAAAATATTTTCTCAGAAAATATTTCATAGAATTATTTTTTAAAGTTTGGAAAGTTTTCATATACGTTACCACTACTATGAAATTGTCTAAAGGCATTATCTGCATCACTCCAGCCATTTTCTCCTTCCCTCACTTCAAGTCCTGGTGCATTATTTCTTTTGTATATTTAAAATCCAAGCAGCAATTAGAGACCTCCAGGATAGACAACAGAACTATCTATTTATAAAAAGTCTGTGAGTCAAAAACAGTCTCCCGATATATCACTACTGAGGACAACATTAGGCAGATCTAACTATGCAACTGGAGATCTTTGCGTAAGATCCAATATGTAGATGTGGTCTTCCTGCCACAGCTGTTATATGGAAAGATGCTTTGCCAATGCTTTTTGTCACCTGATGAGGAAGAGTCCACAACTTCCAGGACTACCCAGGAACTGCCATGGCAAAAAAGGTCTTCTGGAGGGGCGATCCTCTGAGCGTGGAATTGTCAAAAATTCTCAAAACTGCCAGAGGTACCTACCACTCATTTTACTTGCTCTCCCAGTCGCCCCACATTACAGAAGGACAGAGGGAAGGAAACGGAAACCAAAAACGAAGGAGAAAGATAGGAAGAGAAGCTATGCAAGTGAGACAGGGATAAGTGGAGGTAGTTACTGATCACCAAGTCCTTCCCCACACACCTTTGCTACACAGAGACAGAGGATCAGGGTACTCCCAGAGCTCTTCAGTTCTTTGCTGCGGTCTGACTTGGCCACTCTGAAGGCACTAAAGCTTTCCTGGGGACCATGGCTGCCATGGAATCTGAGTGCAGTGGGACCCCACATTCAGGATTCAAATTGACTTAGCTGCCACAATTGCTAGTTACATCAACTATCCTTTCGCTCCTTCCCCTCAGAATGTGTCTCTGGTCATAGAGATGTGATAAAATTGGGCTTTAACTTATTTTTTTTCTAATGTTTGGTTGGAATTTTATTTATTTATTGATTGGCTGATTGCCTGTTGAGATATCACAGAATGGTAGAGGTTGGAAGGGATGTCTGGAGATNAAGATCCCCCTCAGCCTTCTCTTCTCCAGGCTGAACAAACCCAGGTCTCTCAGCCTTTCCTCATAAGGGAGATGCTTCAGTCCCTGATCATCTTGGTAGCTCTCTGTGGGGGACCATTTCTAGAATATCTGGGAACCATTTATAGAATAAGGTAGTAAAATGCATCAGGTGAAAACAAACCCAACATCTTCAGATAGCAGATGTTTTTAATGTATTTTTTTGCTACATTTGTGACCAGGACTCATGAGAAGGTAGAAGTTCTCTAAATTCTGTGAAATTCTGGCATTCCAAACATATTCTGAAATAATACTGAAACACTGAAAGTTATGACAGATGTCCACATTACAGAAGCTATTTCTGTGTGTATCATCCCCAGTGCACAAGGTTTCATTTGAGATTGATTTGACGTTGATGTATCACCCCACTCTAGAATTGCAGAGCCTTGATGTTGTGCTTATGCCAAGTTTATGCCAGCACTCCCCACTCCCTAAAGTGTGTTAGTTCAGGTGTGTCACACATTACATCATTCACCTTCTCCCAAGGGACTTTCATCATGGAAAGACATTTAACATAGAGGAAGTAAAATGCTGGTCCTACTGACTTTAGTGGATTCAGGATTTAAATTCCAAGAGTCCAGCTTTTCACCAGAGAAACTGTACACAGAGCTCTACTCCAGGGTGAGCTGAACCAAGGTTCGTTTTTAGCAGAGTCTTCATTTCAATAGGGATGGAAAAAATTATTTAGGATTCATCTACCAGTGACTCTTGAGTGAATCTCTTCACAGCTGAACGATGATACAAACTGGCTGTTTGCCCAGCATTTTTAAGCATTCTTCTATTTTCTATCTAAAAGCTGTTAGTAGTACAGCAGGAGATACTAATCTAAATATTAATGGAATGATTTTAAAGACATCTTTATAGATCACAGACCAGATCTTGAACATTCTCACCCCTTCTCATTAATCAGAAAACCCACTAAACTGCAGCTGTTATTCTAACTTACAGAATTAGACTTCTCCCCACTACCCAGATAAAATACTTCAGTTTTCAGCAAGCAAACATTTAAGAGAGATTAAAAAGGATGGATACATTTTCACTGTGGAAAATGTCCAGGCTGCTGCCATTACTCCTGCAATGGCCTTTGGCTGCTCCCAATTGGCAATTTCCATCTGTTGGGCTTCAGACACAAGATCTACATAGCTTGTAGCCACTTGCTTTGTGCTTCTGTCCTTAAAGTTTTTATTGGTCTTCATGTTATGGAGGAAAGAAAACCAGTCTTCTTTTCCAATGTGCACAGAGATATGACCAGACCTGGCTTTACTAGAACATGGTGGCCAGGTGAGAAGGACGGGTGAAAAATGCTGAGCTTCCCATGATTACCACCAGATCATGTGGCACTGCAGTGCACTGGGACCCTTGCCTGCCTGCTTTTTTCACCTTCTGCCACAGAAACACAGTAGATGCACTTCACAGTATGGGTCTTGCCCATCAGCAAAGAGCCAAATAAAGTAAGGAAAATCTTGCCAAACAAACTACACTTTTCTCATTTCTTTGGCAGGGGACTTTCAATGCAAGCTGATGTCAATGTTGTGCTTGGTTTAGGTGGCAAGTTCCTTTCCACATGACTTGGGGGAAGAGGGAAGGAGAGCGACACTGGCAAAGGAGCCTTTTTTATTTCTCATTCTCTCCTTCAGCTACCTGATCTTTGCTTGCTCCAGGCAGAGAAGAGGAGAAAGAAGAGTAACTGAGATGCTGATGCTTTCCAACACATATGTCAGAGGTTGCCACTTAGCACAGGCAGCAGAGACACACCTTCACTGTGCCAGCTGCTGAGAAAGAAGTGATGAGACTCTGGAAATAAAGGATACTTGTATGAATTCAGTGCTCAAGAGATCTACAACTGATTCGCTCTTCCCTACTGCTGCGTCTCATGCCTCAATACCAACAAGCACCATCAAGGAAATCCCAGTAAACACCCACTCCCCATGGGCAGCCTGGTACATGAAGACCCTCTCACACTACATAATCAGATGTGCTCCAATTTGCAGGACATCATCCTTAAACTCTGAAGGAGAATATATTTAAGAGGTCCACCCAACAACTCAGCACTTAAAGGGCATTGTTTACAGGTGTGGGAATAGATAGCCATCCGTGAGCTCTGGTAGCATGTTCCCCATTGGGAAGATAACATCCAGCCTTATTGTCACTGCCACAGAGAAATGGAGGAACCACTAAGAAACAGCGCTGGTCAATGAGGAAATGTACCCAAAGCCAAGCACCTAGTGACGTGCATGAAGTTAACACAAAGACTTGAACTCTCTCCTGTAGGCAGCCGCAGCTTTACACCACTTTAGCAGTGCAAACCAACCTCATGGTAAGCTACTCTGACACACCTTTGCATTGCCAGAAAGAAAGAAAGAAACCTTCACGTTAAACACTCAAAATTAGCTTGTCAGGCAATAAACTCAGCTAATGCCTATCTTTCCCTCTATTTTAGGAACATATACAGCAACATTAAAACTAAAACACATGGCAGTACTAAATCTACATGGGGTCAGACTTCTTAGTCAAATAAACAGTTCTTGCTTCTGCTAGAGGAGGCAAAAAAAAAGCCAGCGTAAGCTATTATTTCCTAAGCCTATGTATTGTCTGTGATGATTGTCCCTGCATTTTGTTGGCTACTCTCTCTCCTAGGAAACACAGTGCCCTAACATTTTCCAAGAACTGTTTATAAAGTTAGGTCACCAGGGAACAGTACCTCACCACGTGACTTAGACATTCAATTGCCTGGAAGATACAGAAAAAAAAATCAGTATCAAGAATTTACCAGAAAAATAAGCTGAAATAGGCTTATTAAAGAGTTTTTGCACAGATGTTTCCAGTCAAGGTTGGGTAATGGAAGCTTTGCACAGAGATCCAGTTCTAAGGAAGAAATTGTTTGCCATGACTAGTTCAGTCAGCCCCATTTGAATAGATGGGTTTGGTAAGTGGTGTGATTAACAGCACCTTATTTTTAAACTAACGGAATAAATATCCACTCAAAATTTATTATTCTCACATTTTATGAGAGAATAATTATAACTGTGTCGGTTGATTTGTCTTCAGGTAAGTCAACAAGAGCTACATGAATGATGAAATGATTCACTGTATTTTGTATATACACAGAAGGACAGAAAAATCTAATTTTGTTCTACTTTTTCTTAAACATATTGTGTGATATGTATAACCAGTGGGTCCAGATGACCAGAATATATATACACACTATGGAGTTCAGACATGTTAGCGAGAACACCCGAATTTGCTGGATTTCTGCTGCCATCTGCTTGCCAGTGCCTTACTTATCATGCACACTGAAAGTAAACGCTGCATGCTCCAAGTTCTGACAGTAGTAAATTAACTCAAAAAGTTTGACTGAAGCTACTGAAAAATAGCCTGCAGGGATTCAAAGTGCACAAGCTACTCTGTACTACCTCTGTGTATTGATACTCCTCACCACCCTAAAAAGCAACGTAAAATTGCACTGTAGTGCACATTAAATACCAGAAGCTATCACAGAATAGTAGTTCCAGTTTCACGCTAGCACTGTCTGTTCCTCTCACACACATTTCCCCTTTAGAGTTAAAATCTTAACAGATTACAGATCCCCTCTCCTAACTGATTTCTCTATCTGCCAGGACAATAAGACACATGAGGTCAATCATTTACTTATAATAACTCACTTTTGTGGCAAAACCAGAGCCTATTCCCCCTTGGTGAACTACAACTAGCTGAAAGGGGATGATTTGATGAGTGAATTAGTAATGAAAGCAGAAAGATCTTTACATAACAAGCAGCCAAACAAGCTGCATGTAGTGGACAGATTTTCAGTCTGTACACATGCACAAAGCATGAAGTTCCTGCCTGGCACCACCTGTGTTTGCAAAGACCAGTCCAAAAGGTTTTCAGCTGGCATAAAGACTGGTGGTCATTGACATCTGGCTTTTGTTCACTGGCTTCAAGGCAGCTGTTTATTTATACCTATTTCAAATTTGGCCTCTTCACACTGCTGTAGAAGGCTGAGGGAAACTGCTGAACTGCTCTGAACCTGATACCTGTTTTACAGCTCATTTTCATGCATTACATTCCCAAGTGAATATGCATGGAAGGTAAAATGCAAATATGTACAAAGCAACACCTATTTATCCATACATCTGCACACCCAGGCATAACACTTAGATGTTTGTTTAAACAACCTAGCCCTGGTGGTAAAACATGTAAAGACACACAGACGTCCTGCCTATATGATCACCCCCAACAAACACAGGCAGATGCAGCCCACACACCGCATGCACAGTTAGGCACAGATGCCACTTTCAATCCTTCCAGCACAACAGGTCTGCAGCCCACTTTTCCCCAATCTCCCCTTGATGCCTTTCACATCCAAGTCCTTCATGTCTCCCCTCACTCCCATGAAAACAGCAATACCAACTCCTAAGAGTGTTGTACAAACCTTTGTTGGTAACTTCCCAAGAAACTTCAAAGAGCAACAAATCCTCTACTGGCAGGTCTTCATCCTCCCACTGAGGAAGCCCGTTAAGAGAAGTCATGGACAGTGATCTAGCCAGTGGCATTTTCTTCAGCCCTTGAATGCTCACCACGCAGGCCACAACAGTTAGCAAATGTCCAGTTAATATGGTGGTTCTCTGCAGTTCTGGTTGGAGCAGTCTGCCAGTGTGCTAGGCTCCAAGGAGAAAATTTATTCAGATAGCTGGGAGCTAATGGGTTTAAACTGTCTGACCACCAGCATTAAATTGGCTCAATGAAATCCTCAGGGCTTGAGAAGCAGCTGCTGGCAGAGGTAAGAATTTAAGACTGACCTGAGAAAGGTCTTGACTGTTTTGGGGCTGGGCCTCTTTTTCTTCTCTTAGAGAGAGGTAAAAAAATGTTTTTGAGCTCCTCAGCCACAACATTCAGTATCTACCACCCCAGGGACAACTGAAACTCGTCAGTTGTAAATTCAGCACTGCCCTGAGCAAACTCCAGCAGGGAGGACACTTTGAGTTCACCACCTGATTTGAGTCCAGCCCCTGAGTCCTCCCCTCGAGATACACCCTCCCATTAACACCCATTGACCTTCTCTATCTGCTGGCCACTTATAAGACAGGTAAGTAGCCTTGTTCTACATGTCACCTCTTAGGTTACTTGTTGGGTTAAACACTGTTGCCTAGTCTTGTGCAGTTCATCAGTCCATAAGCACTAACTTACCTTATTCCCTTCCTCCACAATTAACTCCAGCTGCATCCCCAGGGCTCTGTGCATGCTATTGGCTTCATTCTGCTCTTGAGCAACCCTGCAGCCCTGACAGCTTCTACAAACAGAGCTACAAAGGCTCTATCCCTACTTTGGCATGCACTTCAGCCCTCCCTGCAGTCCTGGTCCCTGATTTTCCACCTGGTTTCTCTTTTTGTATGCCACAGCTCTTTACCGGCCTCTGGGCCCATGCCCTCTGCCCAGGGAAACTAGTGAGTAGTAAGTCAGGGAACAGTATGCGCGTGTCTTGCTCCAGCACAGAGCTGGGATGCTGCAAGCAGTGCATCTGCAGAGATGTCGGCCCCTAACTTGCAACCTGAGATCCTCAAAGCTCCACAGAGCAGCTGCCTGCTTGGAAGATGCTTATGCGCTTATGTGTCTGGTTGAGAAGCCACCGCTTCTGGGACAGCTGTGTAAGTTGAAATGGATTCTGAGCTTAGAGCACAACCTGCCCAAAATCTGCAGTTCAGCAGTGAGCAAACCTCCAGGTGAGGTCCAGGGCATCTCTGGCACTGTGATGAATAACATTGCACTGGCAGGCATGGACTACATAGTAGCATAGAGGGAAAGGCTCTGAGCTCACTTAAGACAAAACAAGTCCAAGGCAATTGGTTTAGAAGACAGGCAACTTGTTTGCATAAAGGTCTCTTAGATATAATATAATACAGCTGAGCCTACTTTAACAGCTAACTATCCTCCAAAAAACTTATTCTTCCACTTACACTTCCCATGCCCTCTCTGCACTTAAAGGGTCAGACCCATCCCTGAGCTGATGGATACACCTCACCAAACTAACCTAAGGATGCAGAAAACTTTTTTGCCAAGTGAGGAATGAGAGCTGCCTCAGCAAAGAGCCTGGCAAGAGGGGATGGAGCAGCATGGCTGGGAACAGGGAGAGATGGGAAAGATGAGAGCAAATGCTGCCTCGCCTTTCCAGCCAGTGGAGCTGGCAGGCGGGCTCAGGTGGGCTGTGCGTTGGGGGAAAGAGGTTCCCCTTCTAGGTCAACTAGAAGGCATCACAACCTGCTCAGGGTGTTATGGGCTGGATGTATTTTTGTCTCAGTGGTTTGAGTTGCCCTATTTACTGTTTTTTTTTTTAAAAAAAAAAAAAGGCCTGGCCAAGAATCATTATTTTTGGAGCAGCTGTGGCTTTTACTAGCTGGAAGAGGTAGGAAACCATATCATCCTATAGGTTAAAAATCATATTACTCAAAAGAAAAAACAGTAGTATTTTAAGGCTCTCTTCATTTCTGCACCATTGAGTCACATTTTCACACTTTCCCCTGGAAAGCCTGAGGGAGAGGCTGAAAGCTGCCAGTCTCGCAAAGGCCATCTCAGGTGAGGAGCGGAGAAGGTAAGAACAAAGCAGCCCACAAGCCCGTCCTAATCCCAGAGGCTTTTGTCAGCCCTTTGTCAACGAATACTCTGCAAAACCAGACATTTTAAATGAGACAGCAGGGGCGGTTAGCCTGCAATCTGCCTCACTAGTGGCAGCCTACAGAGCGAGTCCCTCAGCTTCCCGCCCCGCCGACCCTCGCGCTGGGCGCCTCTCCTGCCGCCCTGCCCGCGGGCCGCCATGTCAGGCCACACCATCCCCTCGGCCCCTAGCACCAACTCGCATGGTGGCAGGCAGAGGCACTGGGGTATCTCACTAGCAGAACTGTCGGTGGGTTGGTTTGTAGTGTTAGGTAATATGTATGAACTTTTATTTAGCAAAGATGAGCCAGAGGAACTCCTGCCCCCTCTCTCATATTGTTATGAGTAACTACCTCAAGCTGCAGCTTCCCAGAGGGAAACTAGGTGGGTTCGCAGGTGCATGGGCCCCATCGTCACTGCTGGCTGGGTACCACCGTCCTCTACACTCCTTTGAACCTCATTCAAGATGCTGAATTCAAACTGCCCAGGGATGACAACCAAACCTCTAGTAGTGATGCCTGATAAACAGTGGCATGCGCTCGCTGACATATCCCTGTCCCTAAGCATTCAAAAGCCTAAAAACCATGCAAATAATTTTAGAACAATTAACTGAAGTTGTAATAATAAAATTTTTAAGCTCTGTGGTTTTCAGGTTCTTGGGTGTCATGTTTTTCCAGCTTTTGTAATAAGAGGATACTTCTTTTACTTTCTGAATTTGACAAAAGATGATATAACCTGTCGTGGTTTAGCCCCAGTCAGCAACCAAGCACCACGCAGCCGCTCGCTCACTCCCCCGTGGTGGGATGGGGGAGAGAATCGGAAGAGTAAAAGTGAGGAAACTCATGGGTTGAGATAAAGACAGTTTAATAGGGAAAGAAAGAGCCACGCACGCAAGCAAAGGAAAACAAGGAATTAATTTACCGCTCCCCATGGGCAGGCAGGTGTTCAGCCATCTCCAGGAAAGCAGGGCTCCGTCACACGTAACAGTTACTTGGGAAGACAAATGCCATCACTCCCAATGTCCCCCCTTCCTTCTTCTTCCCCAGCTTTATATACTGAGCATGACACCATACGGTGTGGGACATCCCTTGGGTCAGTTGGGGTCAGCTGTCCCGGCTGTGTCCCCTCCCAGCTTCCCGTGCACCCAGCAGAGCATGGGGAGCTGAACAAGTCCTTGACTAGTGTAAGCGCTACTGAGCAACAACCAAAACATCTCCGCATTATCACCACTGTTCCAAAATATAGCCCTGTACTTGCTACTACGAAGAAAATTAACTCTATCCCAGCTGAAACCACGACAAACCCCTTAAACCTTCGAGAATTGGTTTGGAAGAATCATCAGATACCACAAGATAATTTCACAAGCACTGGCAACACCGTCACTGGGTGAACATGGGCAACTCCTGTAACTCATCTTTCGAAGGTTGGAGTTAAAAAACTCATGGGTTTTTTTAAGTGTTTCTGATCTGATAAGAAGTGCTCAATCACACTATGAATATTAATATTCCTTCATATTCAGAGTACATTTCACTTTATCCAATCTGCATGTCTTAAAGAAGCTTTTTTTCACACAGTGCCATCCCAGATTCCTGCTTTTTTTGTTATTAGTGAGGGAAAAGCATATGAAGTGCCTAGGAAAGGTTAGATCCAACAGACACTCCAAAAACTTTCATCCCTGCAAATGCTCTTAATTGCTAGAGGGCAAAAGGCCCTATGCATTGTATTTGTAGCCTGCCACAGTTAAGTGTGGGATCTCTGTGATGCACATAGAAGTGTCTGCCATAAAGTTTACTGCCATAAAGGAGGTAATGCCTGTAGCTGTGTACCTACAGCAAGATGAGCTCTCCGGGAGAAAAGCTATATTCTGACAGTAAGAATAGGCAATCTTAGCACACACAGCGGAGGGACAGTCACCAAAAGCAGAAAGAAACAGAATGGCAGCCACTAGCTATCGTCCATGTGAAGTGCAAGTGATAAAAGGGATGCTCTGCTAACACTAGAACGTGTCGTTTTTGTCATAGAGACAGGGAAAGTTTGTGACTACAATTGTACAGTTTGTTCCTTTTTAGCAAAACAGAGGACAACTGCTGAAGTGGGAAGATGGAAACCTACACAAAAGAGTAGGTTTTAAAATATAAAATTGATTAAAATATTTTCCAGAAATCTGGAAACCAGTGAAACTGGTTTTGAGTCTGGCCTATCTAGGTTCCCATATTGCTCGTCACCGAAGTATACAAATGCCCTCTGGTAATGCATTATTCAGTGTGACTCAATTCTGCCTGACATCATTTGTTATCCCACCAAATTCTTTTTCAGCCCAGAGAAGTGAAATAATGTCGCTTGCAAGGATACTGGACAATAAGAAGGCTGAGTCTGCAAGGTCTTTGAAGAGAAATCATACAAAGCGTGTATTGTTTTTCCCAAATTTTCTACAGTTCTCTAGAGACAGCAATGCAGGGACAACACCGCGCACTCTGCTCTACCTAAAAACTCTTTTTGAAACTGCTACCTCCCAGGATGTTGTCTTCTCTGCATGCTTTGATCTAACTCCGTCTATTTGGGTAGAGCAAAGTTTTCTGCAAACACTAACTCAGCACATCACCCCAGGAAGTGAGTCATGGATGTTGTCTTCACACCACAGGCCCTCCAGAAAAACCACTTCAGACAATCTTTATTGTTGGAAAATCAGCTTCAGCCTCCCTGGCTGCAAGTGAGAAAGTGCGTGTTAGGGGAAGAAACACTCTCAATGTGTGGGAGTTTAGAATGAGATAACTGTCTAGGTCTGGCTTGTTCTAAACATAGCTGCGGTTTCAAGGTTTGCCTACGTTAACTGCAGGGAAAAAAAAATACATAGATGTTAAAAATGCTCATACACATTGAGTCAAATTTTACAGGAGGAAGCTACGATGGTTTGTAGCAATTACAGATGTACACACACTGTACTTCAGAAATAGAGCAGTAGGTGGCACTGATGGTATTAACATGAGTTCTCCAGAGTCTGTATTGTTTTGTTAGACCAAAAGGCTGTTTTATCCTCTCACTAAATCCTGGTTTATGATAAACCTTAGCTTTATGAAGCCCGTGGAAACAATCACAGCACAATTAGCAAAATGGGGGATCTCCATTTGGAAGCAAAGCTCTTGCCTCGGGCTGAGAGACACAGGGAAAAGAGGAAAAGAAGAGCAGAGACAGGATCCTTAATAAAACAAGTTCTTAGTACTCAGCAGTGTGGGCTGCCAAGGCTAGAGCAACCCTTATGAATAAACTTAAGAAACTTAGAGATAGAGGCTGAGCTTTATTTTGTACCCCTACCAGTAATATGCACTCCCCTAAAGGGACACATTACAGACATTTGTCTGCTGAGGATGCTGTTGACTTAAAAAAAGCAGTATGGTAACATGATAATTCTTTTTTTTTTTTTTTTCTCTTCACCTCAGGTGTTTGTTCCCTTCTTTCTTTTCCCCTTTTGAACTTCATTGTGATATTTCCTGTCTGCAGTTACTTAACTTTTAAAGGTGTTCTTTTGATCTCCGTGTGACGTAGGTGCTTTTTTGACCCCACTGGAAGGCTTCACTGTTTATTACCTTTGCAATTTAGATGTTCTGATGAACCTCCCTAGAAATAGTTCAGAAAAAAACTCAGATTTTTACTTAATTAAAAAAAAACCTTTTCCAAAACTTTAAGGTAGAAATGTCTATTTTCTGTGGTTTAGTTTTGTGTTATACAACCACAGTAAGATGTCAGCTGCGCTTGTTTTTAACCCTTCTGAAAAAGAAAATGGTAAAGTCTTATTGTATTTTGCTTCAGAATCTAGTAAAGCTCATTATAAATCCCAAAGTGGTAGAGAAAATTAGAATAATAAAGCAAACCTGCCTAAGTGATATGTCTAAATTGTTCACTGGCACCCTCCTCCTTTTTTAAAGAGGCCTTGTCATCAGGCACCTTAGCTCTGCTGGCCAGCTGCCAAGGTGTCATGTGGTCTGAAACCCAATGGGAGAACTGGATGATGATGGATGGACAGGTGTGCTTCAGACTGAGACGCTGAGGTTCTTTAGTTACCCTTAGAGAATTTGGCACTCAGCGTATGGTCAAATTCTAGTCAAATTTATTGCAAAAGTGTACCGGAAAAAATTCTGGGAGCTTTTCATCCAAGTCCTAGTAGCTGATAAAATCAGGACCTGTTCTGAGGAGGTGGGGGATGCGTGTCTTGTTAGCTCAGCTAGCCTCCTCTCTTTCTCTAGTTGGGACATAGCTATGATTTTGCTCCATTCAATACGCATGGTAAATTGCTTACTCAAGGGAACTCCAGAAAAAACTGTTGGTGGGGATGTATATCCCCTTATCAATTAATTGATTTTTCAGATGTTTTGAGGGATCATAAGTGTTTATCAGCCCAATCTCACTTTCTAATACTGTAGGCTAGAAAATCATGTATTATTAAGCAGTCTAACGTTGGTAGAAGACTTGAGCCTCAAACTCATCCTCAGACCGCATTCTGGGTTGATCACACACTGCATTCTGCATTCTGGGCTAAATGGTTGTTGAGAAATTCCTAGCTGAGGATACTCCCAAATTGGTAGACTTCCTCAGTTCTGAATCCCAAACATACTAAGGATAATTGCATATGCTTATAAGCCCCTTAAAGTCACAGACTGATAGACATCAGTTTATATCAGCACTACAAACTATTTTGTATATAACTGTTAAAACAGTAATCAAAAATATCCACGTCTTCATGGCAGTTAGGCTGCCATGAAAGGAATAATTCAGTTTTAGAGAGAAAACTGCCTGTTCAAAACTGTAATTACTGATGAGAGGATACTAGCAGTTCCATGGCATGACAAATAGCTAAACAATTTGATTTTCCTATCACAGCAGAATACCTATGAAAGTAAAAGGAATTCATGCTTCAGAACAGCACATGAACTCCTAGGAGTGTTGCGGACCGCTCTGTTTGCAAAGGCTGCCATCTTTAGGCCGGATCATAAAGGCCTTAGCTGTTGCAGAATCAGCCCCCATCAGCCCGACTATTCCTTTTTGCTGCCATTTACCTCTTTCCTGTGTGGGTTCCCCTGAACTGCTAGCTTTGCTGTGCAAAAGCCATGAGACGTGAGGCTGCCTGAGCGGTCAGCTGAGGGTTCCCCGGCATTGCTAGCAGCATACCAGAAAGCTGTTGGAGGACAAAGCTCTTTGCAGAGAGAATAGCTCATTGAGAGAATAGCTCATTTTCTAGCACACTGGTCATTTAGGATCATTGCAGAGTTTAGGGAAGATCAGGGAGTTGTTCAGGAATGCTCTAGGGCCAGTCCTAATTGCCTGTCTGAACTCAGCAAATTGAGATCATACCAGCTGTGAAGCAACAGCCTTCACCCCTGCTTTGTGCAAGTCCAAAAAATGCTCCAAATCTCACACGAGTGGAGAATTTCTCCTTCCAGTTAGAAGATGGCTGTACAGTGATCCTGTGAAATGGCCAGTAGGGAGAAGAGGCTATGAAACATTTTAAGTTTTGGGGAGTGATATGACACAATGGACTCAGTGACATCTGGTATATGTTTTGTCTCAAATAAGCACAGAGTGTGTGGACTCCATGACACACCAAACAAAAGTATTCCTCTGAGGGACAGGACATTTATGTTAAATGCATAAAAGCTATGCTACAAATTATGTGTGCCATTTTCCCATATGAGTAGAGACTGGGAATGTTCCCTTTTTTAAGTCACCTCACCCCAGGCACCTGACGTGATCTCTTCACAAAGGATGGGCATACAGCCCACGTTCTCTGAGAGAGCGGTCTCCCTTTCTGTATCTCCAGCCAGGCACTAGGCATTAGAGACTGAAAAAGCCCACTAGTTCTTTTGGGGAATAAATGCACAGGCACATGCAAACACAATTTCTGAGAAACATCAAGATTTTCTGTGTGATGTCTGATATGGCTGTAACCTTTAAAATGCAAGACTAATACAGTTTTGCCTGTCTTTTCTACTGTACCCTGTCACGCCCCCACCTATAATTCAGACTCATGTACAAAGACACTCACAAAAACTTTCATAGATATACACATATATGTTCACTTTGATATTTATTTGTTTTCTGTGGTCAGGACAGTGTTTGTATCATATTTAGCATGGGGATTTGTCAGTGTGTTGGTATAACCTATGTGGTATTTTCTCCTTATCTGCAAGTGGTAATCACAGAGAGACTGAAGCCTCACTTGCCTAATATTCTGGGACTTCCCCTTTTTCTCGTGATTCCTTTTCTTATAATAATTGTTTTTCCTTTCTGTTACAATAGAGAGGACTCTTTTAGGTTTAGGTTTTTTTGTTAGAAATGTTAAAAAGCACAGGCTGGGTATAAATTCTTAGTACATCTCTTTTATCTCGTGTGATATTGGAGGAATTGTTATCAGGGCTGGCAGCTCAGCTTCACAGAGCTTATCTGCATCTCCTCAAGTAGCCAGGACCGCATCACTTTACTCCTCTGGCTGCAAACAAAGGTTTCTGTGCTTTGAAAGACTATGCTGCAAACTCAAAGGTGTAGTGCTGAAAGAGGCATCTCCATTCATTCAGCTATGTTAGTATAGTAAGGACTTTCAGTATAGTAAGGATTTAATAAAAACCAGGTTATCCCATGATCAGCATTAAGATTGAAATTTAAGCCCATACAGCAAACCACTTAAGCATAAATCCTACTCAATGGTATATAGGTACTTGATTTAAGGTGACTGTGGTCTTAACTTTTCTGTCTGTTTTGAGAACCACTCTACTAACTTTGAATGACCTTGAAGCATGTCGAAAGAGATGTTTCTGTTTATTCTTCTCCTGACTTTTATCTTTCAAAAGAAAAAAAAATACTGCAGCATTCAGAATCAGCCGAGTACAGAAATAATTTAAAAATATGTTTTTCCTTCTACTGCATAGCAGTTTGCTATGGGAAAAACAAGCTCAGTAAAATGAACAGAAGGTCAACAAATACTCTTCTAGACTGATCTTCAGTCTGAGAGTATCATATGACTCTATTGTCATACATGGGTAGGAAAATGAGTTTGATGTTATCCTTACACATGGTAATCATGCCTGATTCCCAGTGATACTGGAAGAGTAAGCCAGTATCTACTGCTGGTGGAGACTGCTGAATGAACAGAGACTTTGGAAATCATTGCATTTCTCTCTTATTGTCCGAAATACAGAATTAGCAGAAGAGAGGAAACTGTGTCTCAAGCAAAATATCTTTTTTCCTTCCCTTTGTACATCTCACAGAGCAAGAATTACTAATATTCCCTTCCAGAATCAATGCCGGTAGGAATTCACCTTCGTGCTATTTTTAAAAAATTCTGAATTTTTAACCTCAGATATTGAATGTGTAAACATGTCTAAACAATGTTGAAAAGCTATTAAAGAGGAGAGCATAAGGGGGAAAATATTTACTCCAAATCTTACTTTGCATAGCCACTGTCTGGGCCAGATTGTGCTTTTTTGCTTATGTTTGCAGGTAAATTATTCATTTCTGACACTGAGCAAATCCAGCCCTCCTGAGCCTGACTTCTCCAATAGACCAATCTAAGTTAATTATTTGCACAACTCCTTTGCTTGCATGGAATAACAACTCACATAGCAATGGTATCTCAGGAATGGCTATAAAAACATAGTACCTCACAGTGATTGGTGTGGATTTTAGGAAGACCCTGGCTACTGTAGTCTCTAAAAAGCTTTGAAAGTTTTGACTTACATAAGGCTGGATTCACAGACACGCATTAGAGGAGAAGTATTTCACAGAATCACAGAACGGCAGGGGTTGGAAGGGACCTCCAGAGATCATCTCATCCAGCCCCCTGTGTGAGCAGGCACCCCCAGAGCAGGGGGCACAGGACCGCGTCCAGGCGGGGTGTGAATGGCTCCAGGGAAGGAGACTCCACAGCCTCTCTGGGCAGCCTGGGCCGCTGCTCTGGCACCCGCACAGCAAAGGAGTTTTTCCTCATATTTAAGTGGAACCTCCTGTGTTCCAGCTTGTGCCCGTTGCCCCTTGTCCTGTCATTGGGCGCCATTAAAAAGAGTCCAGTCGCATCCTCTTGACACCCACCCTTCAGATATTTATAAACATTGATAAGGTCCCCCCTCAGTCTTCTCTTCTCCAGGCTGAACAAACCCAGGTCTCTCAGCCTTTCCTCATACAGGAGATGCTCCAGCCCCTTGATCATCTTTGTGGCTCTCCTCTGGACTTGTTCCAGCAGCTCCCTGTCCTTCTTGAACTGGGGGGCCCAGAACTGGACACAGCACTCCAGATGCGGCCTCACCAGGGCAGAGCAGAGGGGCAGGATGACCTCCCGCGACCTGCTGGCCACACTCCTTTTAATACAGCCCAGGATACCAGCATAGAAGAAATAAATGCCCAAAATTAGACATTGCCCTGAGAGGGCACTATGGCATTGTGTCAGTCTGGAGCACAATATAAGGATCTGACTCTCAAATGTTTTTGGGCTCCTGGTCACACCGCCATCAGTGAGAGTTCAGCATCTACATTCCACTAAGAATTGTGGCTTAATTGTCCTGATTTATATCTGTAAATTGGGGAAAACAGCATTTCTTTGCAGCACAAGGCTGACATGAAATGCGTAAACACAATGATAACAGGAACTCTGTGAGCAACTTAAGACACAAGTCACCTACTTACCATAAAACACAGTTCTAAGGTAGCTGATATGTAAGTCATATAAGCACTACTAGTCCAGCAAAATGCATATATAAAACATTTCCATCACTCTACACCTACATGTTCTTTTTAACACTATTTCACTGTTTAAACCTGCCTTCAACTCCCTGCCCCATTTTTATCCTTTGACCTCTGAAAAAGCAGCTGATTTAACACTACATCTCAGCTCAGAACAAGCCCACCTCTTGCTTGGGTGATGGCTGATTACCACTAACAGCACTCTTGTTTTACTAAGCTTGCAGACAGTTGCTATGCAGACTGATAACAAAGCAAAGGATGCTACTCATTTATCTTAGTGTTCCGGCTGTGTGGTGGAAGACTCAAGCTCTCTCTCTCGCCTTCGCATACATTTCTTTGGAAAGCTGTGATACAAACACAGTGGGAATAGCATATATCCGAGGCTGACCGTAACTGAGAGGACTGAGTTCCGGTCCTCTGGCACAACCGTGCCAGCAGTATCCCTCCTCTCTATATTGTCTGTCTTGCATCTGCTTGTCTGTTGTCTGACATTTGCAGGGTAGTCAAACTGCCTTTCTATTCTGTAGCCTGTATCTATACACTTGCAAATGCAAGGGGGTCTAGGTCCTTACAGCAATTAAAATAACATTACTGGTCTTACCTCATGCGAGTCAAGCAAGTTGTCCTCAGTGCTTTCTGAAGTGTTCTGCTGTGCTTCTTCTAACTGGCTGTAGTACTCTGTCCAACAGCACCACAATGTTTTCTGTTAGACCAAGGAGCGACAAAGGTACCTCTTGACACATAGGAATGTGGGTAAAAACCTGTATTGCCTTTCATGGGATAAAACAAGAACAAAGTTCACGTATCAATGGGCTGTACAAACAAAGCATATGCAAGATAACCATGAGTCTATTATGTTCAGGAAAAACTCCACAGATATCTTTTAGAGATAAAGTACTATGGCAAGATAGTTATTAAGGAATTTATATGGTTGATGTAACACTATATTCTGGATAGAGTCCAAGTAACAGAAAGTGATAGGCTGATGTTTTGTAAGCATACATAGAGAAGCTATTCTACAGCCATGTGACTGCAATGAAGATACATGATAGTGTAATAAGACTTCTAACAAAAATGATTATAATTAATGAAATTGCATAGGACTCAGAAACATCAGTGAATGCAAAAAACAATCCTAAGAGCCTATTTATAAAACCTCTAAATCCCCTAGCCTGAGATACTCATTCCTATTTAAGTTCTGAACCAATTGCCCGTAACACTCACAAGGCCACTTCATTATTGCTTAAATTTCTTAGAATTTTCCTTCATGACATCATCTCCCCAAAAGTAGGAGTTGGTACAGTGAGGCTGCTGATGTGCTAAAAGTGCTCATCATGCAAACCAACGTGCTCTCCTCAGTCCTTCAGTTCCCTGCTTCATCTGTGTCTGCTCTTTCTTGTATGCACTCTTTCTGGTAACAGACCACGCTTTGTTATAGTAGAGATTGGCATTAGCTTTCTGGCTGCCTAATATCTAGGCACAAAAGATCTTGTGCTGCTGTCCAGTGTGTGATCAACCAAAAAACATCTCTGCACTCAGAGGGGACTGAAGGAGTAGTTGACAGTAGCTTCCCAGCTCAGGCACTGATTACCACACTCCTTCCAAGATGTCCCAACCTACTTTGGGTCTCAGTTTGCTAACCACAGAACAAGGTATGACCCTACACTTTAACGTGTGAGGAATGCACACTGATGAATTGGGGACAAAACCCAGTTTTATTGTAGTCAAGTGATCTTTAAAAATAAAGATTCACTATCAAAAGGGAAAAGCACTCACTCCCTGTCCCGCAAGAAAACTGATGCCTCCTTATGCATATCAGTCTCGAGAATCCTGCAAGATAATGTCCCTCAACATAGCTTTGACTTCATTAACTGAGAACAGCAAGAACAAAGCAAGGAAGGAACTGTGCAGCACAGCCAGCTACATGTGCTATGGGGAAAAAAAACAAAACCAAAAAAAAAATCAGTAATGGGTGTGTCCTGCAAACAGCAGCAGCTTATGCAATTTACTTCATGACAGCTGATCACAAAGAGTTCTTCAAAGGAAATTAAGCTAATCTTTCCAGGTGTTGAAAGCCTTCTAGTAAGCTCTCCATACTGAATTATGAAAGCAGAGACTACTGATAGTAGAGGGAAGGTTAAAGTCCAGCATTTAGCCTGTAACGGAGAATAAAACACCTCCCAAGGTCTCCCTGGGATACCTGTTGTAAATAATGCTGTCACCAGCATCCCATGCATGATATTTCATTAACTACATGATACTTGCTAAATCACAGGATAGCAGTTATCTTGCAACATGACAAGACTTGCATGATCTTTTCTTTTAAAGGGAGCTACAAAAAAAAAATCAAGCTACTTGTCTGTGAAAGTTTCAGTCCACTACTCAAAGCATTTTAATGGAGCTAGAAAAGGCTTTTAAAGTGTTCCAACTCAGTCTCAGACCATCTGTTATGAAACAACTTGCAGGCCCCTGAATTATGATACAAGATAAATAAACAGTATCAAATCCATCTAGGTTGATCAGTTCTAGGCATGCCAAGCAAGTACTGGCTATTTTATGGTTAATATCTACTCCATAACTGTGATTAAGAAATAAAACCTTGGGGTTTTAAAACCTGTTTCCCCCCCCCAGTATATAAGCACTTGGGAAACAATCATGCTGAAATTTAGATATTAAAGGCCCATTTTGACTTGTTCTATAAACCTAACTTTAAAAAAAACCTTGGATTTTGGTAATCAAACAGAAAAGAATTGCGTTTGTCCTAAACATTAGGAAAACTAGACAGGCAAAGAATTGAATCCAAAAGAGAAGGATCTACAGGACCCTTTTTCTAGGCCAGTGGCATACAGAATCTTAATGCTGGCATATTTTTGGCAGGTGGCCCAGAGGCAAATCCCCATTCCATTTCTTCTACCCATCAGTAAAAAAAACAAACATAGGAAGTACTGTATCAGACACAAGTCTGGGAATGAACTAGCTATAGTCAGCAGCTAGACTGAAATTAAGCCATACAGAAAAGGCTTCCAGTAAGGTTGTATTAGTGAAATCCCACCACAGGTGATTATTACATTGTTTCTAACCTTTTGAAAGGACATTGTCTATACTTCCATGTAGTCTGTGGCAAGCACTAAAGGAGAACGCCAGGATAAGCTAGATAATTTAAGTACTGAAAATAAATCACTAGGACAACATGACATGCCTGAAAGTTGCTTTATTTGTTCATAAGGTCTGTGCGTTACAGCAAGCGTAAATTTAGCTATTGTGGACAAAACTCAGTCTAAAAGAGCATTAAATGTTAACCATAGAGATGTATAGTGAGTAGAGCCCACATTTGCACACAACATGCTGTTTTTCTATTGCTGGAATCTAACATTCATGAGTTAAAGTTCTTTGAGATCTTTTTGGATGTTCCACAATGTATCCGCACTCTTCTTCAGCTGAGCCACCTCATCATCCTTCAGCTTTTGGTTGATGACACTTGTCAATCCAGAGGCACTTAGGACAGCAGGAAGGCTCAGGAAGACATCATTCTCAATGCCATACATGCCCTGCCACAAAACAAAAAGATCACTCACACACGAGCCCATCACCCCAGATCTGCTTTTAGTTTATATAGCAGGAAGCCTTCTGAGAGCAGGGCTTAGGACTTATCAGTTTGAAGCCTGCAGAAAATTCTATTTTCAGTCACTGTATTTGAGGAAAATAAAGTGCAGAGCTGTTTTAGACCAAGTGACTGTCAATCCTGAGATAGTTGATTCTAGAAATCCCACCTCCAAAACCCTCACTTATTTGTATATACAGCAAGTAGCTGACAAAATTCAAAGACACAGGATTAGGACAGAACTTTTTTCCAACTACAGAGGGAGCAGTAAATTCAGGCTGCTCAGAGTCCTTGTGCACCAGAGGTTATAGCTGCTGCAGACTAGATGCAGCCAGTTATGCCAGCTATAAAAGGACACAGCTTTCCTAGCACCTTTGCTAGGCAGTAGTTCATGGAATCCAGCTGTACCTCTATGAAGTCTTCCATTTTTGCACTGAAACTGCCTTTGAATCTGAACAGCAAACTTTACACAAGGGTAGTACACCACTGGGTAGAGTACAGAAAACTTAGTTTCAGCTCCATATTTGAAGGGTAGGCTAAGAAGGCATACTAGAAAAAAATTGCAACAGTAAGCTCCAATTTTAAATTCAAAGTCATGTTTTAGAAAGCTTCCTTTGTTCAGCACCTTGCTAATTGAGGCTATTTAGCTTTACTGTAACAAAATGAACTAGAGCATCCAATTAGCCACCACTTACCTTTACCAGTGTTGAGACTGAATGAACCCGGTACAAGTTCTTCAGCATGGTCTCACAGAGGTCAGCAACGCTAAGGCCAATGGCCCAGTTTGTGTATCCCTTAAGTCTGATTACCTCATAGGCACTGAGGAAATATTGAAATACAGACGCATTAAGATGCCTTCAAGACTGTCTGAATGCCAAGTCCTAAGATGAACATTTCCCATTTAATAAAATCTGAAACCCCTGTGACACACATTGTAAGCTTTGTAATTGAAACAGAGAGTTACATACTTCAGCATTAGAGGATAAAGTCTACATTAACGTATATGTATAATAAAGAAGCCCTATTGTTATCACAGTATTAGGTGAAAAGAAAAATAGCTTCCATTTATGAAGAGTTCTTAATGTTAAGTAGAAAACATACCTAGAACCAAACAAGTTCTCTATTCAAGTCAGCGGCACATTCATTTTGAGTGCATTTGGAATAGGTAAACATTTAGAGTCAAAGTCATGCACTACACACACCTACACACATCCCAATTTTTTTTTAAAGGGACATCTGCATACACTTAATACCAATGTAGTCCTTATTTCACAAGTGAGGCAAGTGATTTAGCAACATGTATAGTTACCTCTAGACAAGTTTCCCTAAATCAATGAATAAATTTTTTCCAAATCAACTCCAATGCTCTGCTCACAAAAACATGCTACTACTTCCTAGGGTCTTGTGCCCTTTGAACAAGTTAACCATTTAAGAAACTACTTGTGAGAAAACAAGTACACACAACTAAGCACTGCAGTACTGAAGTGGATATGTTATGCAATAGCTTATCTTGCAAGATAATAAAGCTTACCAACCGAAATCTTACTCATGAAACCCTCCAAAAAGGGCATTAAAGCTGCAGCAGAATGGAGAGGCAGCAACAGAAAGGTAGTATGCAGGCTAGCTATTTTCAGCATCACATAAATCCACCTTATTCCTCAAGTCACTGTACCTTTCAACCACTTGCTTGTGGAGGTCCTTCCAGCCCTCACTATCTTTGTCAGTTCCCATAGCAGGATTCAGCTCCTGGAGAGAAACGCCTGCCACATTAACTCCACTCCAAACAGCCACTGTAACAGAGGAGGCATAAGTTTCAATAGCCCTTAGTGACTCCCCCTCCACTTTTCCTATTTAAGATAACTGGAAACAAAGTAGTAGTGAGAACCATAATAATGTTTGAGGCAGATTTTAAGTTTTAACTACAGTTAATTCTGAGACATCTGGGGGTGTAATATGAGAATATCTTAGTACTGACACTTGAACAAGTCAATCGTAACACGTGAACAACAGAACTTTCAGTCCTTGAAAGGTGTAGACAGCTACATTTTGCTAGAATTCGTGGTTTCTGACTTAAAAAGGGAACACCTTAGCTGTTCAGCCCTTTAAAACTATTTACTTAAAAATTTTAGCAGTTATGTATTTGCTGTCCCACTAGTTAGTTAGCTTTCAGGAATTCTACTTTTATTTCCCTGAATAACAGGGTAGCAATATGCAAACTTAGAATATCAAGAGAGGAATTTGCACATCTCCCTTCATATTGGAAGCTTACAGGCAGACTCATTCTCTGTTCCTGTAAAATAACTAGGAAATTTTAGTTACTTCAAAGCAAAAGCAGCTGTAACACTGAAGCAAACTGAGCACTGTGTATGCTCAGCCAAGCTCCGCTTTTTCCAGTGTAGGACTGGCTTCAGTAAATACTGTAATTGATCAGACATTGTCCTTTGATCAAATGCAATGGGACATTGAAGAGGTAGCTCCCTTAGAAACACACAGCACTAAAATATAGAGCAGTACCAGCCTACAGTCACAGATGTTCTGCTACATCATTTCAGATTTGAAATATGTGAACTGAATTAAGACAATTAAAGCTTCTTTGATTTCACATTGTTTTAAAACCATCTTCCCCTCTAAATAGCATGGAGAGAAGTCACAAAATAAGGTACACAATCACTTTTATTAAAAGTGCGTAGCTGGATTTCCTAGACTTGTCTCAACTCTAATCTTCATAAAAATATAGCAAAATGCTAGTTACTTGAGCTCAGCTGCATCTGTTCTTTTGGAGTGCTGTAAGACCCCTTAGGCCTCAACCTCTAATGCTGTATTGCGTATTCCTGCGGAGGTCAGAACTGTTCCTTACCACTAGAATCACCATGTTCTCCCAAGATCCATCCGTGGCAGCTGGTTGGATGGATACCAAGTCTCTCACCCATCAGATAGCGAAATCTAGCTGTGTCTAGGTTGCAGCCACTTCCAATCACACGGTGTTTTGGCAGGCCACTCAGCTTCCATGTGACATAGGTTAATATATCCACTGAAAAGAAGAACACGCACAGTAAATGAAGTGTTTCACGTATACCAAGAAGAATGCTCCAGCAATTACAGCTGACAATCAGGACTCAAAACACAGTTGGGCTTACTGGTCACATTTTAGGTCTATTGGGGGTCTGACTGCTTGAGGTTTTTTGAGCACTAGCTAGACGGGTCCTAAAATTGAGAAAGGTATTTGGAGATTAGTATCCTACCAGCTAAAGCTTTTGACACTTTTGTCACAGCTACACACCTAGAGCATCCAGAATTGGGACTGAATTCTTCATATGGCCAAAACATTCAAGCAGTTTCCTGAAGTAATGTTACCTTCCACTTCATCACAATAAGAGGTAAAGCAATTGAAAAATGAAACATGTTCAAGGTTTACATACTCTGTTTCTAGTTGGTAACTACTTCAGGTTAATTTCTTAACCAGATCTGTGCATAAAGCAGTTTCTGCACTAATAACCTCTGCAGCATGAAAAGCCTCAGATGAGCTCTATGTTTTGGCTGCATGTGGCTCTAAAAATAGGATTGTTTTTTCTAAAACTCTTAAGTTGTGGCAGAGATAAAAACTCTAATCTAATAGAACAATGATAAACATGCTGCAATAGTTACAGCTCCAAAACTCTCAAAAGCCAGCCAGTTCTCAGGAAGGAATACATTAGTGTCTATAGGTCCAAAATAGATCATTTGCTCTGCTCAGGCACCAAAAGCATGTAATCTCAGTACAGTTCACACCCTGCTGTTACAAGTGGCATGCTTATCAGGCATAGTTTCCTTACAGCTTCAGTTGTGGGAGTTTCTGCCAGGATCACAGTAATCTGTACTGACTACAGAGCACCTCCCTATCAAACAGCTACATTTGCTCTGGACAGTCTGGCTTTTGAGTCAGGTGCTGAGACATGCACCCAGACTTTGAGTGCTGCTTTATAATATCATTTGCCTACAGTAGGGCTTTCCACTCAGGACGGGCTGCAGACAGTGGTAGCTGAGCTAAAGCCCAGACAGATCTGGGGGAGTTTTAGAAAA
>VZTV01047654.1:0-21389 GCA_013400875.1 Anhinga rufa
AATAAATTCCATGAGTGTTTACGGAGCTTCTTGCCTTGGACTTGCTCTTTCTCATCCTGTGTGCCATCATGTGGTTACAGGGGGCTAAGAACTGTGAGAAATTAGTTTGTCACCAGGGCCCTGATCTGTCTGTACCAGAGGACTTTTGAAGTGTGCCACTGCCTATGCTTGCCATTTCATCATCAGCCAGTTTCATTTTGCCCTGAGGGCCCACAGGCCTATGTAACACAAAGGATGTGCAAGCCCTACGAAGCCACATCAAACAGAAGACGTGCGCTATGTCCGGGCATGCCGGCTGCACCTACTGAATGAAACATGCTCAAACATTTCCCGAGAAAGTCTGGTGAGTCAAATCAGGCCAGTAGCATACCCCAGCTGTGTGCATCTTCTGTTTTACTTGTGTTACTGTTCAATAAAATAACTACCCCTGATTGCCTCAGCTTCAAAACTTGCATGTGTAAATCAATGCTATGTCTGTATCATAGCATCCACATGGAAGCTGACGTAGTATTGTAGTTAAGGCTGCAAAACAGTTTTTGCTCCAAGTCTGGTGTTTTCCCTTGCTCCTGAGTTTCTGAAAGGTTCTACTTTCTAGGCTGAAATTTTCCATCACTGAGCTCAGCCAGTGGCTTCTGGGAGAAAGTCTGAGGAAAAGCCATTCAACCATTCTGTGAAAGTGGAAAACAAAACAAAACTTCTCTGGAAAATTATTTAGAAATATATTAACTTGCACACCCAGTGAGGGAAACAGGAGCAGAAAACACAGCTGTGCTTCAATTAGGAAGCAGAATAGAATTTTTTTAAGGCCATGATTCCCCGTTCAGTCATACTACATTTATCCTGATGTATCTCTCCTGATTTCAGTCGTCACTTGTGCTGATTTAGGTGACAATGGAGTTATTTTACCATGGCATTAGAGTTATCTTTTAGCACATGCCATGAATGGGAATGTGTTGTTACTTAGAGGAACATGAGTATCATCGCTGCGTAAGCAACACGTACAGTCCCTACCCTTTGGCCTGTGCTGTGAGGTGCAGGAGCTGCCCCACTTCATGACACCATAGATCTGCTGAACAAACCGTCCCGTTGCAAGTGTCAATAAAAACTGGGAAATCCAGAGAAGACATGAGAAAAAAAATCAGTTCCTCTTGGGTAAATTATATCCAATGCAGAGCTCTCATGCATGATTATGATAAAGTATTATTTGGTATGTACTCCCTGTGTTGACTTTTTGTGCACATGCTTATGTTATCACTGGGTAATGAGGGATGCAAGAGGCAAATAGATATTCCTATAGAATACTACTATTTTGTTCACATTTCTACAAATCTTCACTGGGGGGTTGGACAAGATGATCTCTCGAGGTCCCTTCCAACCCCTACCATTCTGTGATTCTGTGTGATTCTGTGATAACAGGCAGACACATTCCCTTCTTTTTATCTGTATCTTACTCTAAGCAATAATTTAATATTCAGGTAGACCTAACATAAAGGATGAGTTCCCACACTTTTGTTTTGGTCATGGTGCCTCTCAAGTTACCCACAAAACAAGGCCGGTGAGTGGCCATGGTGTAGTGATTTGCTGCGGTGGATGCCGTGGATCAGGTCTCCAGTGAAACTCGACAGAGTAATGCTGATGAATTGCATCAGCTGGAAGTCTGGCTTGCTGGTGTATTTGGGAACTGTGGTGACGGAGGTGACTAATGTGTTACGGTGTTTCTCAAGCCTGAGGCTGAACATCCTGAGGAAATTCTGATCTCAGAGCAAACCTGAAGGAAGTGCCTTGTGTATGTTGTGGGAGAGGAAGGCTAGAAGGATGGATGAGAAGGAAAGGATTTTTAGGGGATTTCTAATGCTCAAGACCTGGCAAAACCAGGTCTTGGGACGAGCTTGCGTTAATAAACAGAGCTTGTTTTGCTGAGTCTAGAGAAAAACTGACTTAGTGAGAAAGAAATGAAAAAGCTCTTGTGTTAGAAGTTTTAAGATGTGCTAGAAGTTTTCATAAAGGAAGAAAAAAATTACCCAGGCAAAAGTTCACATTTCCACATCTCTTTTTTCTGCTTTTTTGTCCTCTAGTCTTTAAACAAATGGGCCTCTTCCAAAGAAGGTATTTAGTGTTTACGTCTTTGGACGAGAAACTGTTTCGTGAAATCACTCTGTGGAGCCAACCCTTATTGTGGGGATCCTGGCCCGGAGCCTTCAGTGTGGCTGAGCTCTCTTATCTTATGGACAAACTGGACAGATGAGTGGGCTGCAGCTTTTCTGGAACTCCTTCCTGCTTCATTCACCTGCTTTGGAGTGATCAGCAGGGTTAGTCCTATATGATGGGGAGACCATGGGGATAAAGCCATAGCATTTGATATCCCTGGGGCAGAGAAATTGCTTGGGCCAGTGAAAGTGAATTAGGCAAACTCATTTTACAGGCCTCCATCATGCACTTCTTTAAGAACGTCATCCAACTTAACCTCCCAAGGAATTCAAGCCTGGAAATGTCGGGAAATGCTGTAGGTCAGGAGAATGATGATATGATGGGAAAGACATGGAGGGCAAGCTTCAGCGTGACCTAGCACATTAACTGCTCATAGAAGCCACTATAAGTGGCCCAAATTACAACTGTTTGTCCCCTGACTCGTGTGAGCAAGACATCACTAATGCTAAAGGGAAGAGTGGGGGAAATAAAGCCCCTTGCATGTATTGCCAACATGCACAGGCATTGATATCTGGAAAGCTTAAACGTGGGAGCCCTCCTGTGGTGGTTCTTCAGAAGTATGTTTTTCACCAGGACAAAATAGTCACCAGAAATGTGTTGAAGTCCAAGTACAGAGCAACATAGCCACAAAGGAAACCTGTATCTGTGCATGGTAGGTATGAGCATGCATGTATACACAGCTACTAAATGTTAGCGGGTAAGCCAACTACACGATGCTTGTGTTGGGCAGGTCACAAAATTTAACCTGACCAACCCCATGACAACTCAGCAAATTAAACTCAGCTTTGAACATTGAAGCTATTTGCACCTGTGTGAGCCTGGCATGCTGACTGCAAGCACAGAGCCACTGCTCCTGTTTATTTGAAAGGTTTGAGGGTAAGGCATATTCTCTTTGCCCCAGAGTGTCAAGGTGAACCAGCCAGCAGAGGAAGGCTGAATGCTATAGGTGAAGTTACCCCCGCACAGAAGCCTGGCCTGAAGCTGATGCGTGACTTACAGGACTTATCGGAAGCCTCTAAGAGAGCCAGATGGCCTGACTGGGCCTCAAGCCATCCCACACTGCTGGTGGTAAATTTGCAGATCAGGCTGAGAAGTTATAAGAGAGCACACAAGTGCCACCAGCAGTGGTCATGCTGTCTGGCAGCTCCCTCCCGTTGAGTGTCGATGCAGGTACTGCCAAGGGGGACTCATACGGTCTCACATGGCAAAGGGCTGCAGATACAGCCAAAACTCTCTTTGAGGTTCGGGGATTGCCACGCACCCACCCCAACAGTTCACTGAGATCTCACTGGATTTACAGCTGGGATAATTACCTGTCAATCTGCACAGGGTAATCAGATTGGGGGCTCTTGGGTGTTCCTTTCCCTCATGAATTCACAGTGGCTATTTTTGTCACAGCTTCTGGTGTCATGGTCTGCCTCTGGGGTTTGTACCGGAGACTTACAGCTCTGGCCAGCCCGGTGGATCATATTTGTCAGCTGAGGCTGCAGAAAAATAATCCCACAATAAATACTGTTTTCTCAGTATTTGTGAGTGGAGGGAAGGCAGGACTGACCTCTGAGGGATGGAACACATCTCCTGTGAAGAAAGGCTGAGAGAGTTGGGGTTCTTCAGTTGAGAGAGTTGGGGTCCTTCTCTTCCTGGAGAAGGGAAGGCTTTGGGGACACCTTATTGTGGCCTTTCAATATATAAAGGGGGCTTATAAGAAAGATGGGGACAAACTTTAGCAAGGCCTGTTGTGACAGGACAAGCGGTAACACTTTTAAACTAAAAGAGGGTAGATTCAGCCTAGATATAAGGAAGAAATTTTTTACAGTGAGGGTGGTGAGACCCTGGCCCAGGCTGCCCAGAGAGGTGGTCGATGCCCCATCCCTGGAGACATCCCAGGTCAGGCTGGACGGGGCTCTGAGCAACCTGGTGTAGTTGAAGGTGCCCCTGCTCACTGCAGGGGGGTTGGACTGGATGGCCTCTAAAGGTCCCTTCCAACCCAAACTACTCTATGATTCTATGAATTTGGAAGCATTACACATTTGAAACCACATAAGCTGGTCATGAATCCACTCTCTAAGGATGGTGGCTTCATGCCTGCATTGGTATGCACAAACTACTGTAATGGCTGTATCCTATTAACAACGATGTGTTTTAACTGAAACAGACATTTATTAGTTATCGATATTTCACGAAGAGGAAGACTTCAAAAGCATCTCTCTAAAGTCAGAAAAGACAGGAATTTTGGAATATTTATGTCCAAAGCTACAAAACTGTTAAATTTTAATGAACAAACAAAAAGCCTTTTGAAGAGAAGTAACACATATTTCCACATACTGCAAATATACGCACTGGTTAACCAGCACCCACTTTTATGCAGGTTCCAGGCTGTGTTCTGAAGCTCACTTGGTTAAGCTAGAGCTTAAACAAACTTGAGTTTGCTTATTCAAGGTAGCAGTATCCAAAGGACTGAACCTCAGTGTAATTATTGCGTAAGAGGCTGTGTCCAGGAATTTTAATGTGAAGGACCTGTTTTTATCTTAGATGCTCAAAATAAGAACAGGGATGATGGTGTTTTAACTGACCAATGATCTTTATGGAACAGAGCTGTATAAAAGTATTGATCCCTCATTTTTGTTACCAAATGAATATCCTTTTTATTGTCTATTGTAGCTTTTTTCAGTGCACTCGTCCTACCGCAGAGGCTGGCACCCTCCAGTTTCTCAGGTGTCTTCTTGGTAGTGAGGTTCAATATGACATATTTACATCTTGTTCCATTTTTTTAACAGAAGTTGCTTTGTACTAGTAGTTGCTACATTTGTTAAAAGAAATATTTTTACAGATAAGACAGTATCTTATGTGCACTTATAAAGACTAAGAAGAAAGCTTGTGGACACTTGCTAAAGTGCTTTCTAAGGCCAAGAAAAGAATATGTAGATTCTTTAGCTATCTCTAAAATGCTGAAACAATGGGAATTCATACCGTTTCATTTCCTGAAATCAATGCCATCTCTGAAATACAGATATATAGAAGTTTTCAAGTCATATAAAATGTCAGTTTTTCAAACATTTTGCATGCTAGGATAAAAAAAGTCAACATCCTAATTCTTTTCAAGAAAATTCAATTCAATGATGAAAGATTAAAATTCTTGAATATTTTGTCTGAGATACCTAAGCATTCCTGCTAGGGCTAACAGGCTTTTTGACTGCTTGACTCATGCAGGCTAGTCAGATGGCTAGCAAGGCAGGGTGCCTGAAGAAAGTGAGCAGGTCAGGTGGATTTGAATAAATCAATATATTCCCAGTCAAGTCCCTATTATCCAGCGTTATGCTGGAATCTGGTGATCAGATGCATGAGTAGAATAATGAATTATCCGAGGCGGCCGTGGCAAACCATTTAAATGTTTGTCTAACTCTAGCCATGTGCAAAGTGTGTTGCCTGATGGGAATAGAAGTAAATTTTAAAGTGCTTTGATTGACGGAGGGTCAAATTATCCCAATTTTTAATCTTCTATTTAATATGATAACATAAGGCCTTCTTATATTGCAGAACGATAGCCTCTTATTGTGATAAGCCAAGGTTTTGTCCATATTCTTTTTGGTGTCATTAGCCACCATGATCTTCTGCGAGTTGCAGCTGCAGAAGCTTGAGGTGTCTTGCATGGCTGAGCGCTGCTGTGTTGCCTTGCTCACACCCTGGGTACCTGAGCGTACCAGAGAAATGAATAGCCACCGTGATTTTGGTGTGCAGCACTAAATGATGACAATTAAGTAGAACTCCTTCTCTAATCTTAGAGGCTGTATTAAAGGATATAAAATCTAATTCAGCCATAAGGAAATGTTTTGGAAGATATTTTATTCTCTCTGGGTTAATGAATTTGCACCTTCGGTAAAGCTAATTATGAAAATCAGTGAAGGTAAGATTTTGCCTGTTGTTGTGGATAAACACATATGCAAATATATATATGTACAGATACATAAATAAAAACCTCTTTAAAGTGGTTTTCTTTTAATTATATTTTAATTTTTCATCCTTTACATCTTCCTTTGCTCTTATGCAAACATATCTGGAAGAGAAGTTCATGCATGAGGAGACCACATGGAAAAGGCCTAGAGATCACCAATGTTTCACTGTCAGAGGCTTCAGTGAAACTTAACTAACGCTTAAGCTTGTCCGCTGCTGAGGAATGAATCTGACCCATAGTGAACTAGTATGGTAAGTCTTGGTATTTTGAGACTGGCAACATCTGGCAAGTTAACAGTCACCTACTGTGCAAGCCCAGGACATTTTTTTCCCAAGCAAAGTTTCACAGGGCTTCCTATTCTGAATTCACACATGCTAATAACGCAATTACACATCTTGTTTGTTGCCACTGCCTAATTATAAAATATAATTTTCCTCTCCTAACAGAGAGGAGGAAGTATAAATATTTTGATAAACATAAATCTTGATTATGCAGATTGATATTTACAAAATTAGGGCTGATGATGCTGTCGTGTAAGGACAATTTCCCATCACCAAAAAAAAAAGCAGTAAACTAAAGTGGAAGATTGCGATGTTCTCTAATATTATGAAAATAAAGGAAATCCTTCGAGGAGACTAATGATTCTGAAGGGCTGTGGCATAAGTCCAACCAGGACAGGTCCCAATTCTTTTGTGCAGGCAAAATTCTTTCTGGAAATTATTTTTAATTTATATGCTGCTTTTAAAAGTCTCCTAAAACCATATGGTTTTGTGTCAAATTTTTATGATTTCAGAACAAAAATTAAATGAAAATAAAAAAATAAAATGCCATGGCCAAGTCTTAAAAAAAAAGTGTAAGCCAGTCAGTTTTCCCTTCTGTGCGATATGTTGTAGGGACTGACATTTGACAAATGCTCTTTCTGATTTGTACAATGTCACCTCCTTCTCACCTTTCATGGATAATTGTAAAATGAAGCCTTGCCTTAGAATTTTATCAGGGAATAATTACTCCATTGGTAAAACTGATCAGACATGACCTTGTTAACTGCAGAATAAAAACAGAAAAAGTCATTTGGCTTCCAAGAGAAGAAGCTCTGTTGCTCATGCAAGTATCTTTAATAATATTTACTCAGAAATGTACGTACTGGCAAAGAAAAATGTAAAATGTTTTCATTTCTGCATGTTTGTCCCAGCATGAAAGTCCCTCTTTAATTACTTGCTACAGCAAGCTCCCAGCCAAAAATGGGGAGGAGGGTGGCGGAGGGGGCACATGGGGGAGAGCTATTTTAAGAAATAAGAAAAAATTTTCGAGGCTCTTTTCCTACTGTTGTTTGGCCGTGATTTTGCTCCTTGAGAGATTCTAAGGTAGGAACGGCTCTTTGTCGTTCTTCATGAGTTGGGTATCAAGCATGTATGTACAGCAAGCACTGCTGCTGGGGCAAGGAGGTGTCTCGCCCTGGCTATAGCCATGTCCTTCCTTCCCTTTCTTTGCCGTTGTGTTCTGGAGACTTCAGAAAGCTGGATGGCCTTTCTCCTACAGTCTATGCTAAATTACCAAGGCTGGGCAGATACTGCAAAGCCCCTCAGTGCTGCTGAAATTGTAAGATTGGGGAGCTCCTTGGATCTTTCTGAGTTTCAGTAACAGCCTGTTCCCTTTAGCGTGGTTTTGACAGGCTGCATATTGCTTCTCTTTGTACAACCTGTACTTTTAGAAGTAGTAAGGTATTTGTGGGTGTCTGGCGAAGGGATCTCAAAATCCCAGCCAGAATGTAAACAAAATACAGTTCTTCAATAAAATTCAATAAATATTGGCCAATATAAACCTGCAAAAATCAGACGGTGCCATGCAACATTAAACCTTGTGAACTGCTGAAACCCCTCACCTCGAGTCTTTTTCAAAAGCACCAGAAAAAGTACAGTCTAATGTACACAAATACACAGAGACTGTGTTAGGATGGTATGTAGAGGCCTATTAGTGTACTTGCTCCATATTTTAGGGAGCAACTTTTGAATCTGTTTGTGCATTTAGAAGATAAGGTCTCTAAATCCCAATTCTATTGTCAACAGTGTTTTCTTTGGAAAATAAATTGCCTTGGATGAATTTGGAGCTGCTCCCACATTCAGCTTAGTGCTCACTTCCTAATAAATGGTAGTAGAAAATTTAGACCAGCTAACATAAACATTAGCATCTATGTCCATAAAGAGACAATAATACTGGGTGGATTTCACTCAAAGAATTGTATAGGCCACTTAAATACTAGAACCTACTGTCCTTTAATTATACAGCACTGACAGATGGCTCGTCTGAAAAATCCAGCTAGGCTGTAGGGCAGCGCTGCTCTGATGGCACTTGTCTAGGTCCAGACCAAAAGTATATTTTGCCCAGACCCCATGGAGGCCTTATAAATGTGATATATCCAAAATTCCTCTGGGAAAGCTTGCACTTCTGATTGTATTCTTATTTTTTTACCAAGCAGCTTGTGGTGCACAGGTAGGGTCCCCAGTTGGGGGGCCGGGGTATGCCAAACCAGGCAGAGCAGGAGATGACACTATATTTCCTTCTGAGAAAACTTAAATAGCAACTGCTCATACTGATAGGATTATCCATCAGATAGTGCTAAGATCTAACTGAGTATCTTTGACTCCCGAACAGAAATGTGACTGGACCAAGTCACAGCTGAAAGAGCTAAGAGGGACCAATTTCTATATCCAGGGAAGTGCTAAGTTAGAGGGACTGGGGGAAAAAAGAATAAAATATATGGGCATCAGCTGTCAGAGAACAAAAAGAAGTTCTTCCTTCAAGCAGCATTTGTATGCCCTTGACGGCAGCGTCCTCATAATATGCACAACTTGTATCACTACTGTCTTGCAGTAGTCCTTACGCTCCTGTCCACATCTCTACCTCCGCGCTCATGATATCACCATCTGGGAGCGTGTGGGGGTGGCAGAGGAGTGGAATGTGGCAATGTAGTAGAGAGGTGGGCATAAGTTCCTGCCTGCATGGAGGGAAGACAGAGCGAGCTGCTTGGAGGGTTTGGCCTGTGGCAAGAAGGATGGCCCAAAACCTGGATCTGACGTCCATGGCCACTAGGCCCATTTGGACTATTGTGTATCTTTTCTCCTTTAGCCATTCTGTACACCTTCCTATGGTGTTCCTATGGTACACCTTCTCCGTGGTTGAATTTTACAGGAAAAGCTGCACCCGTACCACAAGAAGGAACGCCTGTGATATTTGGCCATCACATGATGGCCTTCCAGTTGTCATGACAGAAGGACCTAAAACACAGGACATATGTATAGAAACTATATGGAATAGGTTTCTTCAGCCTGGAGGAGATAATGGGAAAGGTGGTTGAGGTGCTACAGGACAAATACCTGTCTAATGGTGGCAGAAAAGGAGGTAATTCAGAAATTATTATTTGCTATTTCTCATAGTACAAGAAGTAGGGAACACCCAAGGAAATTAGCAGGCCCAAGGGCCAAAGCAAACAGAAGGAAATGCTACTTTACAAAGAGCATAAACTCTTGGAACACATTGACACGGGACATGTTGTGAAGGCCAAAAATATAGTCTGGTTAAAAAGGAAACTAGGTAAGTTCATGGAAAATAGACCCCTGAAGAGTAATTTAATCGGCATGCTCCAGCTTTAACCTTCTACTGAGGAAGCCCTTAAAATACCTCCTGCTCTAGGCTGCAGAATTTTGGCAGGGTAAGGATTCTCTCTGTCCTCGCTCTGATCTAAGTCTTTATTTCCAAAGCATCTACTGTGGGGCACTGTCAGAAACAGGACAGTGGACTAGCTGGACCTTTGGTTTCAGTGTCACTGTTCAGTTTCAAGGCACAGTAGGTTGTGGCTGGAGAGCGGGGCTAGAGGTATTTGTACAGGAGAAGCCACGTGGCAACTAATTAGAGAGAACCCAGGGTCTGCACTTTCAGGTGGGGACAGCCTCTGTGAAGCATTTCCAGCCTCACCACTGGTCTGGTGCTGAGGAGTCTGCTAGAGTGAAGGGTAGGCAGTCGTGTGGCAGGAAAACCAGAGGTGGAGTCCAGGTCCCCAAACATAAAATAGACAGTTAATTCACATTGACTTCAAAATGAAATAATTAAGTGACTAAGTACTATAGACCCATATCTGGGCAAATAGTATTATTATTTGCATTTTCTTAACCATCTTTAACATTTTGATACAATTGTATAGTAAGGGAAAGGAAAATAAAATAAATTTCTTCTCTCTCTCTCTTTTTTTTTTTTTATTTTCCATTTGTAACCAAGCAGATGTTGTCTCTATTTTTTCAAGGAAGGATCCACACATAACAATTACTTGGGTAGGTGTTCTCCTATAGTTGTCTGTAGCCAGACTTTTTTCCCTTACCCACAACTTTCTCATTCATTTAATGGAGCAGGGATGACGCAATGGAGGACACTGGTAAGCAAAGGTGAAAATAAGCTATAGTGGTGTCTCTGCTTACTCTTTTCACTCATCTATTTGTGTTTTGATAGGCAAACCAAAGATGGGGACAAGCAAGTGTCCTGCAAATGTTTTAGTTCCCTTGAAGTTTTATCATGTCTGACAGGAATTTGAGAAGTTGTGGCATTTATCCAGCATTCCCAGACAGCCTGGAGGCTGGTCAGAATTATTCTAGGTAAACTAATGGACATCTGGCATGCGGCTTCCATCAGGCAGACCATACGCACATGGAGTAGGGACCACCCTCACCAAAACCTGCCGTGATGCACCTCAATATTCAAGGCAGAAATGCCTTCAATGCCTTTCAGTGCCTTCAGAATAAGATAAAGAGGAAGGCAACAGAGGAATGAGTGGTCCTTTGGGGACCTGCAAGAGGGACTAGTGGAATGACTGTGGTCTCCAGTCTGAGGCAGTAAATGAAAGAGTAACAGTCATCCCCACGTTGTCCTCAGTCAGCTGAATTTCTCCACATCGCACACTCTGTTGTGACCCCCTGAGTCTGCTAGCTATTGCTGCTAATGTTTCGGTTTCTGTGGGAGAGGGTGCTATATTTGTGCTCCTTATATGTCCTTCCTTAGGTTTAACATGTTCCTAAGTGATCTTCCATCCAGTGAACAAACCACTATTTCATGTGCTAAAATGTCTTTCAAGAGAAAAGAAGCAATTATCAGGTGTCAACATTTAGTTCTTCCTTCGTTACAGTAGAAAGACTCAAGGATTTTACATGTGAACAGTAATAAATGCAATCTGGGAAAGGATGAAATGAGACTGAAACAAGCTAAGAATATTTCGGAGGCCAATGAAGATACTAATTGGTGTATTTTCAAGTCATTCCCTTGGTGTGATTGGCTGAAAATATTAAAATTCACTGTAAAGGTTTTCAGTGTTTGCTTCCTGCCCCTTCTTTTAAACACAGCATACATCAGCTTCCAGAAGCTGTAATGATTGTTCAAAAGCTATAGGCTAGATCGTCAGCTATGGTAAGTCTGATCATGTAGATTGAATCAGTGGAGGTACAGCCATAGAAACCAGCTGAATATCTGGCCCACCATATAATACATCAGGAAAATCAACTGAAGTGACAAAATAAGTTCTAGCGACATCTCACTAAACAACATACCAGTGATGAGAATTTTCAGTGATAGAGCTCCTCCCTACTCATTGCAACTGTTGTTCTGTCTTTTCCCCTTAAGCTGCTCTGTACTGACATGCATGTGAGATGACTTTAGCTCACTCTTTCACGCAGAATCAATAAATTGCTTGCACCGACACTGGTCATGAAATGTTTGTCTGACTTTCTTTATTTTATGAAAACCCCAAAGTATTTCCAAAATTAATTAGGACATAAAGCTGAGATAGTTACATAGTTACCAAAGCTTGGGCAAACCTGCCAGGCCTAAACGTGGTTTTGGTGAGTAGTCACCCTCATCTATCATAACAGCAGCAGCAAGAGCAGTGATGGAAGAAAAGAGGAAAATTGTTTAAGCTTCCTGGGAGCAGTAAGAACTATGAGTGATCTAGTATATGGTAGTTCTCCTACTGAGGAGCAGAAAGTCACTAAAAAATATTTTGTAAGGAAGAAGAGCAGCTAACTCATCTTTCAGTAGAAAACTGCACTTTGGAGGAGGTTTGCAATTCAGGAGGAATTGCAGTTTGCAAAGATCTTCCCTGAGCATGCACCTTGGGGTAAATAACAGAGCCTCAGAAACTGATGCCAATAGTCTTTGAGAAAGATTGGGGGTTGAGTTAGATGACCTTGAAAGGTCCCTTCCAACCCAAACTGTTCTATGATTCTAAGATAACTGCTATCACAGAAGGGGGTTGACAGCCAGCTGCCCACTTAGTTTTCCCACCAAGAAATCAGAGAGACTTTAAAATGGTATGCATTGCTCAGAGGGGTACATTTATTCATTATTTTTGATATGTTGTTCTGGTTTTGTCTGCTTTGTCTCCAAGTATTTTTTTTAGATTATTTGTTTCAAAGTAGAAACAGATGAGTCAGTGAGTTTCATCTAATTTTCTACAATTTTGAGTGGAGCTAAGCTGTTTACTAGTTATTGCTACAATAAGCTCTTGATGATACCATATAAGCTTGTTAGAACAGCTATAAATGAACTCTGTATCTCTATTTTTATTGATGCATAAAATCACTTGCATAAACTTTATCTACCTACAAGTATATCTAAATCACAGAATCACAGAACTACTGATACTGAGAGGGACCTCCAGAGATCATCTAGTCCAAACCCCTGCTCAAAGCAGGATCAGCTGGACCAGGTTGCCCAGGAACATGTTGAGTGATGTTTGGAATATCCCCAAGGATGGAGACTCCATAACTTCTCTGAGAAATCTGTGCCAGTGCTCAACCACTCTCACAGTAAAAACATTTCTGTCTTATGTTTAAATAGATTTTGTTTTATATTGCAGTTTGTTCCCATTGCCTCCTGCCTATCACTGAGAAGAGGCTGGTTCCACCTCCTTTGATCACCCTATCAGGCATTTATACACAGTGATAAGATCCCCCGAGCCTGCTCTTGTTCAGGCTAAACAACCCCAGCTCTCTCAGCCTCTCCTTGTATGACAGATATTCATCTCTTAATCACCTTTGTGGCCTTCTACTGGACTTGCTCCAATACATCCGTGTCTCTTTTGTGACAGGGAGCCAAGCATTGGGCACAGCACTCCAGATATGGCCTCACCAATGTTGAGCAGAGGGGACAGATCGCCTCCCTCGACCTGGTGGCAACACTCCTCATGCAGCCCAGGATATCGCTGCCATCCGTTGCTGCAAGTGCACGTTGCTGGCTCATGTTCAACNTGAGCCCAATCATTTGGTGTATCAGCCACTCCTCCCAGCTTTGCAACATCTGCAGACTTGCTGAGGGTGTACCCTGCCCCATCATCCAGGCCATTAATTAAGAAGTTGAACAGTACTAGACCCAGTATCAACCCCCAGGGTACACCGCTAGTGACTGGCTTCCAGGTGGACTTTGTGCCACTGACCAAAACACTTTGAGCTCACTAGTTCATCAGTTTTTAATTTACTTCACTGTCCACTGACCTAGTCTGTTTGTTGAGAAAATCATGCCGCCTGCCAGGAATTATGCCACCATCAACAGGGCTTGGCCCTAGGTTCCTGCTCAAAGAAGAGGAGTCGCCAATCTGCTGAGTAAATAAGTGGTTTACTTATCCAACATGTGGAGTAGCTCCAGCTGGGTGCCTCCAAAGAGGGACGCCAAACAAAGAAATCCCTGGGCAATTATACCCTTTCAATCTGAATTCCCCACCCCTCACTCAACAGTTCTGACCAGTAGTAAGTAATATTTGGGTCTGGGGTCTTCCCATTCTTCATTGGGTCCCTTCATTTTCTCCAGGCAGGCTGTTCCTTCTCTTGTCTCTAAGGTTGCTGTGTCAGCTGATGATTGTAGTAGCCTTCCTTGCTTCCTTATCTTCCAGCTCAAACCAGCTCTGGGGCCTTCTTTTACTTAACTAGGTAAAAGTTCAGCATATCTGGGTGAAAGTTCACAGCTTGCAGCTTAAGGTTTCAGCAAATTTAGCTACTAATGCTAAGCAAGTTCTATATAAGTAGTATATCAAATTGCACAACACTGATCATGGGGATATTATGGGAGATAGTGTTGACATCATCTGGATGAACATCTTCATCTAGGAAAATTCCATGGTATTAAAAGGACTGAGGGCCACTGCAACACCCAGAATGTCTCTTGCTCTTTTTCCATTTTTGTGGATTTTTGTGGATTTGAATCTTTTGTAGTAAATTGCTTGGTTTGGTTTGGTTAGATGTGTTAAAATGTTTTATGGCCTGTGGAATGTGGGTATTTGCAATGCGGTCTTTCTGTGGATGCAGCTTCCACAGAATTTAGCTGCATGCGGTTCAGGAAGCAGGCCCTGCTAGGTGTATGGTATCCTCTTCTGGGAGCAATAGTCCTTTGATAACCACTCTGGATAATTTAGAGGGTGTTGTTGATATGCCATTGCTTATGTGTATTCTGTTTCTACAATAAAATGTGCAAATGTCTTCCATAAAAAAGATGTACAAACTCTACAAAGTTTTTCCAAGAAAATGAAACATAAGTATTTGGCTAAAAAATGTTAAGCCTGGAACAAAGGTTTCAAAAGCTAAAATGAAAATATCATCCCTCCTATAATGATCAGACAAGTCAGCACGCTCACCTGCAATCCAGTCTAGTATTCTCATCTTCTAATTACTCCTTAATATTTGTAATGAGGTAGTTATTTGCAATACCATACAGGTATTGCAGAGAGTAGCAAATCAAATTCCACAACCAAAAAAACCAACCCCATAATTAACAAGCAGCCACTCTTGAAGCAACATTAGAATTAAGTGTGTATTTCAGCATAAACAACCCAGTGATTAGGTTCCTGCCCTGAATTTTACTTAACTGTCTTTTGGGGAGGAAGATGGAAGGAGTCGGCCAGAAATTTTCTGTTTATTTGGAGCAGCTATCCAACAGAAATATAAAATTGAACAATTGTGTCCGTATGGCATGCTTAGTACAAAGACTTTCATCCCAAAGGATCTCATGTTTGTTCGGCTAGGCTTTCTAAAGCAATAAAACCTAAAAGTAAAATACCAGTTGCAATAAAAATAGTATGAGCAATTCCATTTTTTTCCAACTTTCAACAGGAAAAATACATTTCTTGTTGAAATCAACGGTTTTTGGATCCCTGACTTGCCCTCTTGCCTCCCCACCCCAAACAGAATGCTGCCATACATTGAATTTAAAACCTCTCTGCACAAAAGCATTCTGTAACTATTATTATGCCCATAAAAACATGTGCCTCTGAAAAAGTACACCGACAAAGGGGGAGATTTAAAAAAAAAACAACAAACCAAAACCAAAAATAACCAGGAAAATGAGGTGATCACACTATCTGTGTAAGTCAAATCTGACAGAGTAGTAAGAGCCTGAAATCTGTGGAAATAAACGGCTGGGAAGAGTGAGGACAGCCTCTCAGGAACTCACTGAAGGAACAGCTGTGAGTTCCTACAAGACCTTAGAGAATCAACATGGGAGACACATCTCTAAAATAAGCTTCAAATTTTCACTCTGTTAACACCAGAGAACCCTACTCTGAAACTAAAGGGATAGGAAACCACATTTCATTCGTTTTGTTTCTCATGAAGGAACCTGGATTTTGGGTTTTTTTCAGGGATATTAAAGTCGCAGATCAGCAGAAAAGAGGTAGATTTGTCTGAAGACAGGCAAGGGAAAAGGCTCTACAAAAGGGGGTCCAGAGGAGTCTTGAAGGGATGGAGCAACTGAGACAAATCAGCAAATCATCACAACCTGTAGGCAGAGGGAACGTTCCCTGTGTGACTGCTGCAAAAATGGAAAAGATGTTCAGTGAGGAAAAGAAAATGAGTTTGTGAATTGTACTGATTTTTCTAGAAGATAGCAGTTAAAATGAGGTTTGACAGAAAGCTTTTCATAAAGAGAAGCCATTGCTATCTTCCCACTAAGCATAATTCTGTTTTATACGAAAAGAATTCTTCTGTGCAAGGAAAAATATAAAGTGTCCCACTGCTTGTACAAACCAAGAACAAAAAGTAGAAGCAGTTTCTATCTTCCATGTTCTTGAGTAACCTCAACAAAGCTGGCTGCATCTTAAAAGTTAAAGGAGCTATCAGTGAAGTACTTTTCTCAATTTAGCCGTTCAGAAAATTAATGTGTGTACCTGATAGAGAAAAATGTGCTTTCTTCAGCCTCTTCATCTTTCACCAAACTATTGTGTCCACATTTCTATAGTTCACAAACCCTGACAATGGTTCCAACAAAATCCCCTTGTCATAGAATCACAGAATGGTTTGGGTTGGAAGGGACCTTTGAAGATCATCTAGTCCAAGCCCCCCCTGCAGTGGGCAGGGACATCTTTCACTTAGATCAGGTTGCTCAGAGCCCCATGTTAGAAGCAAAAAGCAGGTGCAGATCCCTCAGGGATGAGGCATGACACTCAGCGAGTGAAAGCTTTGGCTTTACTGAAAGTGTAGCATTACCGCAGTGGCAGCCCCAGGACACTGATGCTGGTTGTCGTGGTCTAGCCCCAGTCAGCAGCCAAGCCCCACGCAGCCGCTCGCTCACTCCCCCATGGTGGGATGGGGGAGAGAATCGGAAGAGTAAAAGTGAGGAAACTCATGGGTTGAGACAAAGACAGTTTAATAGGGAAAGAAAGAGCCACGCACGCAAGCAAAGCAAAACAAGGCATTCATTCCCTGCTCCCCACGGGCAGGTGGGTGTTCAGCCATCTCCAGGAAAGCAGGGCTCCATCATGCGTAACGGTGACTTGGGAAGACAAACGCCATCACTCCCAATGTCCCCCCCTTCCTTCTTCTTCCCCCAGCTCTATACACCGAGCATGACACCATACGGTGTGGGACATCCCTTGGGTCAGCTGGGGTCAGCTGTCCCGGCCGTGTCCCCTCCCAGCTTCCCGTGCCCCCGGCACAGCACGGGGAGCTGAAACAGTCCCTGACTGGTGTAAGCGCTGCTGAGCAACAACTAAAACATCTCCGCGTTATCACCCCTGCTTCAGCACAGATCCAAACCACAGCCCCATACGAGCTACTGCGAAGAAAATTAACTCTATCCCAGCTGAAACCAGTACACTGGTAAAAATGGTGACCAAATGCAGCGGAGCCCTTCTTGGGGGTGAAGCTCAAGGGAAAGCACAGCAGGGGTGGATAATAAAACTTGCGCTGATTATCATATCATACATATGCACTGTCTCATTTTGCTTATTAGCAAACTCTCTGATGAAATGCAGGTACTATTGTCCGAATTCCGAGATCTGCAGCTGGCCGTCATGTTGGCACCTGTGCAAGGATATCTGCAGATGGGGGGAAACAAACTGTCCTGGGTTACCTGAGTTACATACTCAGATGGGGGAGGCAAATTACCCTGGGTTAAAGTGCCAAAGTCTTCTCGCGCCCTACACCCCGTCCAACCTGACTTTGAACACTTTCAGTGATGGGGCATCCACAACTTCTCATGGCAACCTGTTCCGGTGTCTCACAACTCTCACTGTAATATTTTTTCCTTATGTCCAATCTAAAATCTACCCTCTTTCAGTTTAAAACCATTGCCCCTTGTTCTGTCACTGCAGCCCTTAGTAAAGAATCTCTCCCTGTCTTTCTTTTAAAGTCTCTTTTAAGTATTGAAAGGCCGCAATAAGGTCTCCCCGGAGCCTTCTCTTCTCCAGGCTGAACAACCCCAACTCTCTCAGCCTTCCTCATAGAAGAGGTGTTCCATCCCGCTCATCATTTTTGTGGCCCTTCTCTGGAACTGCTCTAGCAGGTCCATGTTTTTCTTGTGCTGGGGACCCCAGAACTGGACACAGTACTACTCCAGGTGGGGTTTCACAAGAATGGAGTAGAGGGAGAGAACAACCTCCCTTGACCCGCTGGCCACGCTTTTTATTAAGCCCAGGATACAGTTGGCTTTCCGGGATGTGAGCGCACATTACCAGGTTATGTCCAATTTTATTTCCACCAGTAGACCCAAGTCCTTCTCTGCAGGGCTGCTCTCAATCAATTCACCCCTCAGTCTGTACTGATACTGGGGATTATCCTGATCCAGGTGCAGGGCCTTGCACTTGGCCTCGTTTGAACTTCATGAGGTTTGCATGGGCCCACTCCTCAAGCCCATCAAGGTTCCTCTGGATGGCATCCCTTCCCTCTAGTGAATCAGCTGCACCATTCAGCCTGGCGTCATCTGCAAACTTGCTAAAGTTTGCAGATGGTGGGACTCGATCCCACTGTCTATGTCATTGATTAAGATATTAAATAGTATTGGTCCCAGTACAGACCCTTGAAGAGCATCACTTGTTACTGGTTTCCACTAGGACATTGAGGTATTGACTGTAACTCTTTGGACATGGCCAATTCTTTATCCACCTAACCGTTCATCCATCAAACACATATCTCCCCAATTTAAAGGTAAGAATGTTATGGGGGACTGAATCAAAGGCCTTACAGAAGTCCAGGTAGGTGACATTCATAGCTCTTCCCTTGCCCACTGATGCAATCACTCCACTGTAGAAGGCCACTAGATTAGTGGTTAGTCCCTGGTGAAGCCATGTTGGCTGTCTCTAATCACGTCCCTGTCTTCTGTATGTTTCAACATATCATCCAGGAGGATCTGCTCCATGATCTTACCGGGTATGGAGGGGAGGCTGACTGTGCTGAACCCTGTCTCCTTACTTGGTACCTACATTAACTGAGATTCCCAGATGATGCCTGTTGGATATTAGCTTTGCCTGAGCTTCCTTGGCTTCCAAGACCAGGTGAAGCCAGCGTGGCCTGGCCCTGGTCCCTGTGGCTCCACACCAGTCACTAACTGGCCTGTCAGGGCAAAGCAGCAATGTCATGTCTGTCCCAAATAACAAAGCAAAGCAGGTATAGCTGGCAAAATGCTAAGGCATGAGACAGCACATGAGGAACTTGTATCAGCTGGACGATGTGAATACAGGAGGTAAAGTAGCCCTAAAAGTAAGTAACCCCCCTTTTCTCTATTCTGTGTAGGAAGGTGTTAACAAAGCACTTCTCCTAGTGCTGACCTAGCATATCAGCTCTGGATAGGAAGTGAAAACTGATGCTGTTTGCCATCATTCTGTATAATACCTGGACGCAAGCCACAAATTCAACACAGCTTTTTCCCAAAATGGGGCCAATAACAATCTGTGGTATTCCTAACTTAAATAAGGTTTGAGCTTTAAAGCTGAGTGCTTCTTTGCTTTAAGTCTTTTGCACCCTAAAGAAGAGGTTGTCTAGGAATGCCCAGCAGAAGTGTCCAAGTTAAGAGTTTATCTCCCTTGTAGGAAGCTGTAAGCTATTTGGTATCATGCTTCAGAGTTTAAATTGCAGACTTCAGGGACTTGGCTGCATCAAAGAATATTCATTTAGCTACCTATTGTGCTAGTTAAAACACACAGACAAATGCTGATGAGACGTCAGCTACAAGCACATGCTAGATCTTAATCTTGTGCTGAGCAATTTCTTTAGTAGAGTACAGGAAAATGTCTTTCTTTTAAGTACCATGAAAATTGTAATTTATTTAAAAAAAAACAACAAAACAAACAGGCTTATTAGGACCCTCATCACTAGTAGTTAGCTGGTAATAATCACACGAAGCACTGCCTACTGCATTGCTTATTCTCTGCTCTTGCCCCTCTCTAGCCTCTCCTGTATGGGTTGGGGCTGGAGCTGGAGCTGTTGTAGATGCAGACCCTTGGTGTGATGTTGCATACTACGTGTCTGTGGAGTTTTAGGTGGCAGACATAGAACAGTTTTTGCTCTGAAGTTAATTCCTTTTGCTTAGGTGCTTGGAGGAGTTAGCAGTAGTGAGCAAACCATGTATAGCTGAGCAGTCTTTGATTTGTGCTGGTAGAAGGCAATTCCCTGCCTTTTTCCTGGGATGCTCCATGTGCTATGCTTAAGTGATGCTGGGGGAGATCTGACCACCTCCACTAAATCTGACTAAGAGAGGGCAGACAGATCAGTCAGTCCCTGGGCTCTCACTTCTGGATGATTGTCCTTGTTTTGGCTGGGACAGAGTTAATTTTCCTCATAGTAGCTGGTATAGTGCCGTGTTTTGGATTTAGGATGAGAATAATGTTGATAACACACTGATGTTTTAGTTGTTGCTGAGCAGGGCTTGCACAGAGTCAAGGCCTTTTCAGCTTCTCATACTGCCCTGCCAGCGAGCGGGCTGGGGGTGCAAAAGGAGATGGGGGGGACACGGCCGGGACAGCTGACCCCAACTGACCCAAGGGATGTCCCACACCGTATGGTGTCATGCTCGGTGTATAGAGCTGGGGGAAGAAGAGGGAAGTGGGGGACGTTGGGAGTGATGGCGTTTGTCTTCCCAAGTCACCGTTACGCGTGATGGAGCCCTGCTTTCCTGGAGACGGCTGAACACCCGCCTGCCCGTGGGGAGCAGGGAATGAATGCCTTGGTTTGCTTTGCTTGCGTGCGCGGCTCTTTCTTTCCCTATTAAACTGTCTTTATCTCAACCCATGAGTTTCCTCACTTTTACTCTTCTGATTCTCTTTCTCATCCCACCGCGGAGGGGAGTGAGCGACCAGCTGCGTGGTGCTTGGTTGCCAGCTGGGGTTAAACCACGACAATTATTGTGATCGTTTTTTGTAAAGGCTGTGGGAGAGATTTGCTGTGTGGTGTGCATTTGTGACAATAATCTTATATCTAGCATAAGTGCATCAAGTTTCTTTGGCAAACTGGGTGCTCCTGGTCAGTGCTAGAAGTCAAAGTTGAGCCTCTGCTCATGCTGTCTTAAGAGTGCATCTTCACTGAGCTGGATGCGTACCTCTACCCTGATGCCTCTGGAAATGAAAGACAACTCCAGAACAAAAAGGTCTCTGAGGAAAAGGCACTTAAACATTGTGGTGGGTTGACCCTAGCTGGATGTCAGGTGCCCACCAAAGCTGCTCTATCACTCCCCTCCTCAGCTGGACAGGGGAGAGAAAATATAATGAAAGGCTCATGGGTCAAGATAAGGACAGGGAGAGATGATTCACCAATTATCGTCACGGGCAAAACAGACTCGGCCTGGGGAAAATTAATTTATTACTAATCAAATCAGAGTAGGATAATGAGAAATAAAAACTAAATCTTAAACTACCCACCCCTCCCTTCTTCCTGGGCTCATCTTTACTCCCGAGTTCTCTACCTCCTCTCCGGCAGTGGTGCAGGGGGACGGGGAA
>VZTV01047655.1:0-12170 GCA_013400875.1 Anhinga rufa
GTCTGGAGAGCAGGTCATATGAGTAGAGGCTGAGGGAACTGGGACTATTTAGCCTGGAGAAGAGGAGGCTGAGGGGAGACCTTATTGCTATCTACATCTACTTTAAAGGAGGTTGTAGTGAGGCGGGTGTTGGTCTCTTCTCCCAAGTAACAAGTGATAGGATGAGAGGAAATGGCCTCAAGGTACACCAGGGGAGGTTTAGATTGGATATTAGGAAAAACGTCTTCACCAGAAGGGTTGTCAAGCACTGGAACAGGCTGCCCAGGGAAGTGGTTGAGTCACCATCCCGGGAGGTATTTAAAAGATGTGTAGATTTGGTGCTTGGGGACATGGTTTAGTGGTGGACTTGGTAGTGCTGGGTTAATGGTTGGACTCAATGATCTGAAATGTCTTTTCCAACCTAAATGATTCTATAAAGTATAAACATAATTCCCCAAATAACATCTACTTCACAGGAAATTTTAAAATCTAAAAATTGGCATGTTGAAGCTTTCTGACTCAGAGGAAGTTTCCAACATTTGTGTATTTGTTCTCAGCTTGGATAAAGGGGAAATAAAATCCAAATATCAACATCTCCTGCAAGCTGTTTACATCAGTTTTGCCCAGCGCAACAACCACCAAAGCAAAGCAAATGTCTGTTAAATGTAGGACCAATGTCCAACATCTTCATCCTACCTAGAAATTAGAAAGTACAGTGTGCTTGTCTCTACTTGAATTAATACCAGGTAATTAGCACATCCCTACAGTAATGCTGCACAGGCACCAGCTGGAGGGATAAATTACAGCTCGGGAGCTGATTTCCCAAACAAGCCATGGCAGGCACACAGCACAGGCTGGGGCTGGAGCCCAGCCAAGCGAGGAAGCGGCGCTACTGCCATCAGCTGTGGGGAAATAACAAGTGCAATTTTCAGTAACTGTTTATAAAAAATAGCAATATATTTTCATGTTTCAGTGTAATTGGAATGAGTCCTCTTGACTTTGCCAGAGACTGTTCTTAGATGTGTAACAGCTTAAAGTGAATGGGTTTTGCCATAACTTTAGGTATTTATAACCGAATGTCATTTTATTGATTCATCAAGGGGGATTTGTCAGGGGAGGAATACCACATTTTGAATTATCACTGGAGAGAGAGGTGCTAACAACTGTGCTCAGGTTTTTAGTACCTAATTAGCAGCATGCTAGAACTGCACCTCCTCTCATTACTCCTGATTACAGCCTCATGCCGTTTTGTAAAGAATTAACAAAACATTTATAAAACCCTTCCCCTAGAGTTTGTTTCTGAGGTTTTTTACCTTGCTGCCAAGCTGTTCACCTCCCCTGGGGGGTACAAGAGCTGATGTTTTGACAAGGAAAAGGGAGGTGGGGGGTCACGGGAGATGTGCCCCCCAAGGTGGTGGTTAGCCTTCCTGGGTGAGCTGCAGTAGCAGAGGGCTGGAGAGGCAGTGGACACCTAAGGCAGGAGCAGCAGCATCCCATGAGCAAGTGACTGGGAAAACTCTATCTCTCTTCATTGAAAACCAGCATGTCAAACTGGAGCATTGTTTGGATGTCAACTCCCCATCATGAACACAAAGGCACAACTTTTCAGGGATCCATCCTGCATCCCCTCACTATCTGTGAAAACAGAAAAACAGAAATTCTCAGCACTGGTTGTGTGCTCTTCCTTAGGCAGAAAGCAGTCCTCTTCAAGCTCGGTTGTTATTGCAGAAGAGACGAGACAAGCCTGCTGTTAAACCCAGCAGCGGTATGACAGCTGTATACAGTAAAGCTGTTGCAACATGCAGTTTTAGTGTGGCTTTTCCTCCTTGCCTTACCCAGTATGTGCTGGGTTTCACGGGTGATGCTGTTTGGGCAAGCTGCCCGGCCCTGCGGCCGGGGATCACAGTAGGACAGCCGGAGCACTGCACCCCATGGCTGCCTCCCCTGGAGCTCCTCGTTGATGCCCCTGGCCTCCACAGCCTTGGCTTGATTAGAGCAGCAGGAAACCCCAATGTCTCTGCTATGCAGGCCAAAACATGAAAATAGCAATGTATTATATGGAGCTGAGAATGAGAAATCCCACGGTAGATGGAAATCACCACTACCACCAAAGGAAGAAAAGAAAAAAAGGAATTAGAAATAATATTTAACTAATGATATCACAAAATAAAAAATGTAGTATGGTGGTTTGACCCTGCTTGGATGCCAGGTGCCCACCAAAGCCACTCTTATCACTCCCTCTCCTCAGGAGAATAGGGGGAGAGAAAATATAATGAAAGGCTCGTGGGTCAAGATAAGGACAGGGAGATCACTCAGCAATTACTGTCACGGGCAGAACAGAGTCGACTTGGGGAAATTAATTAATTAACAATCAAATCAGATTAAGGTAAAACTAAATCTTAAAACACCTTCCCCCCACCCCTCCCTTCTTACTTCCCCCCACCAGCAGCGCAGGAGGACGGGGAATGGGGGTTGCGGTCAGTTCATCACACGTTGTCTCTGATGCTCCTTCCTCCTCAGGAGGAGGACTCCTCACACTCTTCCCCTNCATGCAGAGTTTTTCCCCCTTTCTTAAATACGTTATCCCAGAGGTGCTACCACCGTTGCTGATGGCCTTGGCCTTGGCCAGTGGTGGGTCTGTCGCTCTTGGAGCTGGCTGGCTTTGGCTCTATCGGACATGGGGGAAGATTCTGGCATCTTCTCACAGAAGCCACCTTTGTAACCCCCCTGCTACCCAAAGCTTTCAATGCAGACCCAATACAAGTTTCCATCACTGTCACAGGGAATACAAGTATGAATCTGAACTCAACAATAATGAATGCCTCATATCTGAGTGTCTAATATCCTCCATACATAATTATTGCTATGATTGCCCTTCCACAGCATATAAGGCCCCAGTCCAGCATATAGGGATCAGCCGGGCCCCCCCTACAATTTAAGGATAACACAGTAACTCACTGTCGTGGTTTAGCCCCAGCCAGCAACTCACTGAGAGTATAAATAGATGTGAGAGGTGCAAATTTAAAATTAGAAAATTATATTTTTAGCAGCAGACACAGTGCATCAGATGATTTACAGGTGAGTTTCAAGGATAATTTTGCTTAGGAAGAAGACAATGAAGTGAAGTTATCTTGACAATGCTTTTAGTCTATAAATGACTAAATTTTAAGCAGAGCACTCATACTATACATAAATGGAGATGAAGGCAAAGGTATTATGACTTTGTTAGGAAAATTAGCTGACATGGTTGCCGAAGCCAGAGTGCAGACAGAGATGAGGAGCAGACCCCTGATAGGTAGGGACTCTTGGAACTAAAGCACATAGCTTTTGTATAGTACAACAAAAACACTGCATAGGAGAGGGGGTATCCAGGCTGAAAACAGTAAATGGTAGCATCGTGTCTGGCAGGCAGCTTTGCTCAGGCCCTGGTGAAGGGTAACCCAACATTACACGGACTAGAATCACAGAATCTTATCTACCTTGAGTCTGTGAATCTGCAGGTATCAAAGGGGGACTCATGAGTCACAAGCCAAATGTTGGTTGGGGGTTAGACTTGAATTTGCAGCAGAAGCATCCTGCTGCTGAGCCCAGGCAAGGAGAGGCCAAGCACTTCCAGTCTGAATGCAGAGGGAACAAGTCTGAGGCCAACTCCAGAGGAGGAGAGAGAGAGAGCAAGAGAAGAGAGCAGGACTAGAGCTGGTAGGACAGGTCAGGCTGGGAGTTGAGGCTGAGGAAGGCAGAGGGAGAAATGGAGAGCAGAACCACATGGGTACAGACATCTGCCCTGAGATGCAGGTTGGGAGGTGGGGAGCAGGTCATAGGGAAACTGACACTCACATGCACAAAGAAACTGGGGCCAGATTCAGGGAGATTGAGTAGAAGGCAAGCATGGGGAGGGAGACTAGTCAGATGGCAGGGGAGGAAATGACTGGTCCAGACTGACCATATATGAGGTAACATGAGAAGTGTGAAGGCAGCAAGAGAAAAGGGTACTGAGACCAAATAAGTAGCCTAGTTAGAAATGCCAGCAGGACCTTAAATGAAGAGTTATGTACCACTTAGAGGTGTCCCACAGGAGCAGCTGGATGAAATTTATAGCTCTATGATACTGTGGTGGGTTGACCTTGGCTGGACGCCAGGTACCCACCAAAGCTGCTCTATCACTCCCCTCCTCAACTGGACATGGGTAAAAAAAACATGATGAAAGGCTTGTTGGTTGAGATAAGGACAGGGAGATCACTCAGCAATTACTGTCACGGGCAAAACAGACTCAACTCAGGAAAATTAATTTAATATATTGCCAATCAAAGGTCAGAGCGGGGTAATGAGAAAATAAGAACAAATTTTAAAACACCTTCACCTCACTCCTCCCTTCTTCCTGGGCTCAGCTACACTCCCAATTTCTCTACCTCCTCCCTCTGAGCGGCACAGGGGGACAGGGAATGGGGGTTGCAGTCAGTTCATCACACACTGTCTCTGCCGATCCTTCCTCCTCAGGGGGAGGACTCCTCACACTCTTCCCCTGCTCCAGTGTGGGGTCCCTCCCAGGGGAGACAGTCCTCCATGAACATCTCCAACGTGGGTCCTTCCCACAGGCTGCAGTTCTTCATGAACTGCTCCAGTGTGGGTCCCTCCCACGGGGTACAGTCCTTCAGGAACCGACTGCTCCAGTGTGGGTTCCCCACGGAGTCACAAGTCCTGCCAGAAAACCTGCTCCAGTGTGGGCTCCTTTCTCTCCACAGGTCTGCAGGTCCTGCCAGGAGCCTGCTCCATTGTGGGCTTCCCACGGAGTCACAGCCTCCTCCAGGCATCCACCTGCTGTGGCATGGGGTCCTCCATGGGCTTCCCGGGTGGATATCTGCTCCACCATTAACCTCCATGGGCTGCAGGGGGACAGCTGCCTCACCATGGTCTTCACCACAGGCTGCAGGGGAATCTCTGCTCCAGCACCTGCAGCACCTCCTCCCCCTCCTTCTTCACTGACCTTGGGGTCTGCAGGGCTGTTCCTCCCACATATTCTCACTCCTCTCTCTGGCTGCTGTCGCACAGCAGTTTTTCCTCTTCTTAAATACGTTATCCCAGAGGTGCTACAACTGTCACTGACGGGCTCAGCCTTGGCCAGTGGTGGGTCTGTCGCTCTTGGAGCTGGCTGGCTTTGGCTCTATCGGACATGGGGGAAGATTCTGGCATCTTCTCACAGAAGCCACCTTTGTAACCCCCCTGCTAGCAAAAACCATACAAACCCAATACAGATACACAAGAGGTCACATTAATAATAGCTCTCTGGTTTTAAAACATCGAAAATGGAAGCCAGGCTATTCTCTGTGGTACATGGTGGGTGGATGAGAGATAATCATCATAAATTGAAGAGAGAGAAGTTCAGACTCATAATGAGGAACTTCCACATCGAGGACAGTCAAGTACAGGTTGCCTAGAGAGATTGTAGAGTCTCTGCCATAGGCATTTGCAAGACCAAAATGGAGAAAGCCGTGAGCAACCTGGTCTGACCACAGATGCTGTCTGAACACAGCTTTGGGTAGGGAATAGTTCCTGATCTTTCACTAACCAGTGGGTTAATTCCCCAGAGTAAAAAGCAAACAAGAGGATGGCATGGGAAAACAATTAAAAAAACTTGCCATGGGCAGGTGTGAGACAACAGAGGGTTAAGTGGGAAACAATCTCCTCCAGCCTGGGGAGTCAGAAGCTTGCTCCACGGTCACCTATTTTCTTCAGAAAGTCTCTGTGAAACCTGCTTGCAACCTCATATGACTCCTCTTTTCATACCAAACTGTTCGGAAGATAACCAACCTATCTCTTGCTCTGTTAGCTCAAATGCCAGGTTTTTTAGACAGATCCAGAGTTTCCATTCCTTCTAAGGACTGATAATTTATCTGCACAAGAAAACACCTCTGCTTCTCCCTCTTGCCTTTCATTAAAAAACAGAAAGCTACAAACAAACTCCAGTGAATATTATCAAGTTTGTAATGTCAAGCGTGCAAAGGGCAGAAATGGGAGGAAGGCAATCTTAATCCAGCCTCCTGGTGCATACTCAGTAACACCCAAATGCTTAGACTGAAGCCACTGTAGTATGTGAAGACCTTAAACAATCACAGCAGCCTCAGATATTTATGTTGTCTTAAACTCTCATGACTACCCAGTAGCCTGGTGAGATCTCCTGCTACTGAAGAGTTCACATAGCAAAGTTATGCCCGAGTCCTAAAATCTGGGATCCCCATATACCTGTCTCATGAACAGGAAGGCAAGCAAACCAATTGCTCTCTTTGCGGTTGTTTCACCACAAATGGGTGCATGACATTCCCACAAAGCATTTCAGCTTTGACAACTCACTGATTTCTGACAAAATTATCTTTGCTGGAAAACTCCTGCCCAGTTGTAGCTCTGAAGGCACAACTACAGAAATAAAATAGGAGGTGACTCTCTTCAGAAAGCGCCACACCCCACTAGTGGATTTTACCCTGGATTTTACTGGTTTGGCGATCTCCATTCTGTTGACTCTAATCAGAGAGAGGATAGGATTTGAGAAAGTTGAGGTGGATTTCATTGGCACTCTGAAGACCAGGAGTAGCACGATGGATCTAAGCCAGTATTTTACTGGAAGCTTGCACAGGGCTCAGAGCGTCGGGGTGTTATGTTTACTGTGACGAGTGCGGCTTGGTAGATGGCCCACTGCCTGCTCAACAAGCTGGAACTTCTCCAAAGCTCTCTCCTGCAATCCCATTGTTTGCCCAAGCAAATTGCTGAATTTCATTTTTGACACTGAGAGACATGTTTCAACAGAACTAGATTCCCTGTTCTCACAAAGCTGCTCATGCAGCAGTGCTTTTAAAAGCATGTATTGCTGACCTGAATGCAACTACTTTTCCTCACAAAAGTGCTCTAAACCAAAAATCCCTAACACACCATTAGTCTTCAGTGAAATTCCTGATGACAATCAAATACTTAACACATATTGTATGTGCCATTGTCTGGAGAGGACTGGTTTAATGAGAGTGTTTTAATTCTGCAGCAGTGTAATGTTCTTCCTCCAACAAGACAGCGAGAGCTGTACAAGACAGCCAGAGCCGCACCTGGAGCCCGGGTAACAGGGCATCCTGATGGGACCGCCTGCTCTCTCCAGTCAGTATCGTTTGGGAGTCACTGAAGGTTAGTCCCAGGGTGAACCTTCAATCGCCTTTTCATGAAATCAGAACTTTGTATAAATCTGTTCCATAACCATAGCTTTTCAGTTTGCCTTGTAATTGAGTAATATGGGGCAACACTAGTCACAGTTTGTATGAAATTGAGTGCACATATCATATACAGTGGCCAGTATTCCTCTTTGCTTCCCAGTTCTAATGCAGCAACAGGAACACCAGATTTAGTTTTTATTCTCAGGGCTCTTTAAGCACAAGACAGGCATTAGGAAAAAGCCAGTATTTACATCCAGCAACCAAAGCATGATTTACAAAACAAAAGCCCCAAACCCTCCAGTTAGCTGTAGCTCAGAATTGCACTTTATTAAATCAGGATCATCATAAATGTTTATTTCAACATTTCATGAAAGACATACAGAGTTTAACAGAATTACATATATGTGTTTATATACATTTGTAATTTAGTTTATTACATTTCACAGAAGGGGGCTTTTTATCTCAAATAGCATGTATGCTTATCAAAACCAAAACCACTAAGGTCAACAGTTTAAGAAAACAGAATAAGCACAGTTCTCCAAGGATTATTAATTCAGTTCTGAACATTTAAAATTCTATATGTAATGAGAGCTATTAGTGAACCGTGAATGAAGTAATTATAACTACAGAATGAATATTTGTTGCATAGAATGGTTTAGGTCAGAAGGGACCTTTAGAGGTCATCTAGTCCAACCCCCCTGCACTGAGCAGGGACATCTCCAACTAGATCAGGTTGCTCAGAGCCCCGTCCAACCTGACCTTGAACAACCTGTGTTTGACTGAATTCGTCAACTCATGACAAGTTTGAAACTCATTCATCTGAGTTTATACAGGAATCCAAATTTATTTTGAATGTTCTCTGCAAGCCCCAAATGGTATCTGAAGGAGATTAGATTAAATTCTGGTGAAAGATTTGTGCAATTAACTAAGCACAGTAAAATTATGAGCAAAGACTGTTTTCAAAAGACTATTTAGAGAAGATAGAGCTTCTCTCCCACACTTAGTATGTGAAAGCTCTGCTGTTGATGTTAGTATGTTTGTATGAATAACTTTGATCATCCATAAATCCGTGCTCACATAGGTTTGAATATGCTGTACTGTTATACCACGCTTAGAACATTCCTAATGCTTTGATCATTGCTATTACTAGCTCCAGTAATTTTAAGAAAACTGCATTTAATAATGAAAAAATTTTTTTCAGTTATATGGAACTGGAGATTTTTACCACCATCCATGAGACGGATTCTTTACCTTATGTAAAGCTACTGAAAACTTCTATTATTATATATCAGGCCAAAATTATCACTTCTATGTAAAAAATTAGGCTTCCAACTCTGTATTAGGCTTCTGCATTAAAATGACCTTTCCAAAGACATTGAGATCATGTAGCTCCTTTTAATTATAGAGGGCTTTTACTGTTAAGAAAACAAGTAGAATTTTAAATCGCACTGAGACGATTAGCTTCAGGCACTTGCATTTCCAAAGTTTTTCTTTTCAAATACACAGCCTGCTTTCCAGTATAAAAGTAGCAGTTTGAAAACCTCCATATTTAGATACTGCAGAGTTTAAGCATTTTCATGTCTACATTCAGCTTACATTTGCACGAGTATGTCAAAATGTTTTTTAATTCCTTCTCACGCTTTAGGAGAAACATGCAAGAACTGACAAATTTGTGGAAAAAAAACCCTCAAGTTGGCCATTAGCAAGAGTCAGTGATTTACACATAATTATCTAGACATCCACAACAGACCAATCTGCCAAATAAATGGAATACTAATGTGACAGCTGACTTCTAATCTCCACATCTTCCTTACAATTAAAAAAATAACAGCAACAATGGGAAAACAACATTGATATAAGGAGACTTGGAACTTTAATTCACCTAACTTAATCATCTATGAGAAGTATTTCAGTAAATTATTCATCACAAAACATCAAACTAATTTTCAGTGAAAAACATCTCCAGCCTCAACATTCACATAGACCTTGCTTACAGAATGGGGAAAACGCTTCATTACCTTTCATTTCACCAGAAAAGGTATGTGACTTGCATTGAATCAGCACCTCCAAGATGATGCTCAGGGAGAGCTGTTGCATTTTGAGGGTCCATATGCTCTTATGGAACACTTAGAAGGTTTGTTCTCTCTGATACTCAAGACCACAAACTTTCAGCACTCCTTGCTTCCAGAGGAATTACTGTGGCTTTTGCACTATACTATCTGTGGTCCTTATCAACAAAGGTACTTAAAATACATAACTCCTATTGAATTTAATGATTAATTGGATTTTTGTCATCTCCCCACATGCTGACCCCTACAATCTTATCCAGCCCTTGAGGGAACTAAATGGAAAATGCAGTGCTGCTCTTAGTACTTATGTAAATAGCCATGATACATCAGGAACTGCTTTCTATCCGTGCTCTGCCAGCAATGGAAATTGGAGTCAGATCATGGTTTAATGAGATAATCTTCATGAGCAGATGCTAAATGCCCCTCAGTTAGAAAACACCAAACAGGGCAAGTTAGAACAAGGATGACTTGAATATAAACAACTCCAAGGATATGCTGAAGTCCTAGAAGCTGCTGTACCTGTTGCACACAAGTGGAAGAGCAGGCAACCAGCTTATGTAGCCCTCTACCCAGTCTTACCTCTAATTTTGCAAGGAATGTTTTAGAAGATAGAATTTTAATGTGCACTTCAGGTAGGGGGCACAGTGCCAAATTCAACAGGGGCTGCAATGCTTGACTATAGCACAGTAACTGGCAGCAGGCAGGTGTCCTCCAGGAAGATTCGTGGCAGCTCTCTGAAACACAGATGTTTTCTTGAAGGGAAACACTGAAGCAGGCCTGGATTATTCAGGACTCAGGAGAATGACACTCATCGTCCCCATAAACCCAAGATTCCTCTTTTTGCGGGACACATGGCAGCTGTGTTTTCAGTTTCCAAAACTGAAGTTGATACTTGTGCAGTTAAATACAAATATTCATGTGCTGTAACTATTATCATGGGTATGTTCTTTATGAAGTCTTCTGTTACACAAACAGCTGTGTCTTCTGATGCGTGTAGATGTATCTGCCATACAGCATAAACACTAGGAGATGCCATTTTTTAGACATGCAGGCTCATAGTGCAGGCTGATAATCTGTATAATACAGACTGCCCCTATCAGCCTGCACTAACAGCTTTTTCTTTTTTCTTTTTCTTCTTCCAGTCTGGTAGAATAGTCATTGTTTTTAGATGATTTCAAGGCTCTGGGGCTTTTTTCATCTTACTCTAATCCTTATTAATAAGCTTTCATATGCTAGTTCGTTTTATTTTTAAAAATTACCAAATTTGGCCAAAAGCAGCCGTTCACTGCTTTGTATTCTTTAACAATTACTATTACTCACTGAAGCACAAAATTGTCATGCATTGTATTTTTTTTTAAATGCCCAAGTTCTTTTCTAACCTTTTTTTTTTCTCCCAAATATATATTATATTGCACACGATCCCATAATGAAGAAAGATGAAAGACAACTTAGGAACTACAGTCACTTTTGTCTCATTTCTCTGGTGAATTATGAATATTTCTATATGTAATATATAGGAAAAAAGAGGCTAATTGGTGTTGAAATATATGTGTGGAACATACTTCTTGATCTCAACCTGTAGTCCTTCCCTCTAATTCAGAAAAAGTTACCAGAATTTTATTGAATAATAATAAAAAAAAAAAGGTGAGTGAATACATAGCCTATACATATCAAAATTGTACCTTCAAAATGGTCTCCCTTTTATCCAAAGGGAATGAAAAGGAGCAGTGGCCGATCTGAGCCTTCCATACGCTTAGCAAGTACAGTCCTGCTGAATGCAGTTTTTCTCTAGATATTGGCTGAAGGTTTGTGGTGGCTGCTCTGCAAAATTTGGGTCCTGCTAGAATACATTGGGATTAGCACACACAGCGATACCTCCTTGGCATCTAGCTCCTAATGGGTCTCAGCACAACCTGCTACTCATTCTGATAGACCTCTGTGTGATATTGCCTCCACATTGAACTCTAAGCAAATTCAAAAAATAATCTATAAAACAAATGTTTCCTTTTTCAAATATGTTTCTGGTTGTGTAACAACCTTAGGGAGAAACGTTGAATGCCTTTCAGAGTCTCCTCAAAAAGAGGAAGAAAGGGGTACATCAAGGNNGGTTGCATCTGTTCAATCCCATGACTCCAAAAAAGTGTTTTTGATATTGAAGAGTACTTTCACCAGAGGGGCATGAGGATTAGAAGACAAAAAGCTCCAGATATTTTCAGTGCAAAAATCTTAAAACATTGGTCTCATGTCTCTCTGACATACAGCTCAGCAATTTAGCAAACATTGCCTGTAGCTGCGTATCAGCAGCCTTCCTTGACATGAAAGATCCAGACAGAAGACTGACACGACATAACATTAGGATGATCAGCTTCTAGAAACACAAATAAATGTGCACGCATGAAAGTATGTAACTTGAGCTGAATGTCGTGAGCACATCCCATGAGAGCTGATTAAAGCAGCCATTACAATAAAGCAACATTTAGTGAAACAGAGTTGAAATAACGTAACGATCACAGCTCAAAGCAGTTATGTGTATCAAATTGTGTTATGATGTGATGGCATTTAAATTCTGAACAGGGGATACTTGACAGCAGTGAGATGTTCAGGCATCCACGGCTATTGAATCACTTAGTAACGTAACATGCTAATAAAATATTTGGAGATCTTCAATTTTTTTCTAACTTAAAATCAGGAACAGAAAATACAGAAAGGGTTCCTAGTGAATAGCTGAAAATGCTTTGTAGATTAGACTATTAAAAGATTATATTTCATTTGATTGACATATATGCATAAATTGTTTCTGGAGGAGCACCCATTAATACAATCACATCAACCTAACAAATTTGTGTACAGATGGAAATTTCAAATACAGGCTTAAATAGCAAACTAAACACACACACAAAGGAACGACTCTTCAATCAGCAACAAAAGTCTA
>VZTV01047659.1:5658-23635 GCA_013400875.1 Anhinga rufa
GGGGGGGAATGATGGATAACTTGCATCCGCAAAAGCTTGTTGCGCGGGGGGTGGGGATGGGAACAGGGAGGTCCCGGGGAGCGCCGGGCTCGCCTGCGGCCGCCGCGCAGCGTTAGGACAGAGCCGGCCGCCCTTAATTTCAAGTTGCCCGTCCCGTTTGCTGCACTTTTCTGAGTTATTGTTGGGAGATGGTGGGGAACTGTCCGTCAGCGGCCCCGGCGCTGGCGGCGGCCGCGGGAAACCGCACGTGTGACAAAGGCGGCCGCTGGAGTGTGGTGGCTGCTGTGAATAGAGGGAGGGAAGGCAATTAGTTGCCGTGTTGTCGGGGCTTTTTACTTGTCAAACTGGAGCCTCGTTGCTTTTGTTATTGCCGTGTAAAGGGAAATCGCGGGGTTTTGTTTTGGTATTAAGGGCCTTAAAGATTGCTGGCTGACACTTTGCACGCGAAGGCCAGCGCGGTGCGGGAGAGGGGGGACGGTGCGGGAGAGGGGGGACGGTGCGGGGCGGACAGAAAACGCGCAGATTTCCCCCCTGCTTGCTTCATCTGCCGCTAATTTTTATTTTTTTTTTTTCCCTGGGTCCTAGGTGCCAGCTCTGCGTTCTGTTTTGCTTTGCTTTTTTGTTGTTTAGCCCGCAGCCTTCGCAGATTAAACTGCTGAGTAAAAAGCAAACCTGGAACCACTCATGGTCTCCCTGTTTGAAACAGAGTTTTAATTTTTTCCTAGATTTATTTAGTCCTGTTGTTTCGTTCTTTGGGGGCGAGGCAGGGGCGAACTCGCTCGCGTGAGTCACCCAGATGTGCGCGGGGAAGACAAGTGTTTGCAACTGGTCTGCCCCAGTGCCTCGCCTGCAGCAGCGTCCGTCCCACATGGCGATCGCTCTTCCTGCCTGCAGCATCCATCAGCATTAACAAACTCGCTTAGAAAGTGAGGAGGGAAAGGCAGCGGCCATGGTTTCCTAATTATTCCCTGTCAAACCACCCGTTGTGGCTTTTGCCCCTGTTGCAGAGTAACTACTTTGCAACTTCAGGAAAAGAGATAAATAAGAGAATGAGAAACTGACTCTTGGCGAACTCGGATGCTGCGGTTTGCCCTTGGTACCCGGCTCAGATTTAGGAAGCGGGCGTCTCGCAACTCTCCTAGGCAAGAGTGAGGCGCAGGGGAGAGGGCTTTAGTCGTGCTCAGTTCAGCGATGCTCTCTGGGTACCCCTGTTTATTCTCACGCAGGAGCAGCTTGGGAAAATACAATAGCCAGGGCACCGTAACATTAGCGATCTCGAAGCTCCTCTTGCATCGCTCTTACAGTGGGGTCAGTGGTTTACAGAAATATTAAATGCTAAAGGAAAAGGCGGGGGGGGGAGGGAGAGACCACAGCTAATGGTAAAGGTCTGCCAAATGTCACCTCAGTGTTACAATGACAAGAAAATATACTTCCCCTACAGCTCTCCCCCTAAGAAATTTGTTTTGAGGGATTTGACAATCTTGCAGATAAAGTGACTGCTTGCTACACTTAACTGATCATGCTCCCTCACAGCCGGCCGGCGTTTCCTCGCTGCACTTAGTAATACCTGTGCAACCTGGGTTGTAGTAGCATTGTCATTGATTTCCAAGGTAACTGCTTTTTAGCTCTTCTGAGCAGGCATACCTGCATAGGGGGGGAAAAGTCTTTTCCCCTCTCCCTGGAAGGATGATGGTAAAGTGCTATATCGGAAAAGAGAGGAGGCTTTTCTAAATTTTGATAACCGCAGCCGACAATTTAGAAATAAGACACTTCTCACAGCCAACATGACAGTGGATTTTGAGCATTCAGAAAACACCAGGCCAAAAACCTGGAGACATCTTGATCTTTTAAGACAGCTTTTCCAGTACTTTAAGTGAAGGGGGGGAGCGGGGAAAGAAAAAGAGAGAGAGAAAAGCTGCAAGGAAAATAATACAAAGCCAGTGCAATTGGCATCTCGACAGTAAAGAAAAAAGTTTTTGAGGTTAAGAGGAGGAAAGACAAAGCTGTTATGTACCCGAGGGATGCAATTTTAGTGGGAATGGAAGATTTGAGTGGTAAAGGAGGAGCGCTTGCCTCTGGGTTCTCTCTCTTCCAGCAGTTCGGCTGCTGGCATCTCAATTTGAATTGCTGGGTGAGTAGCACTTTCTGTGTGCGCGCTTTCCATCTTGACCATTGAACTTCTGATGTGACTTCTCTCCCTCTCCCCCTCTCTCCCTCTCCCTTTCTCTCCTCCTGTGTGGAATAAAAAAAAAGAGGGGGGGGGAAGAAGAAATCAAGCAAGCATCTCCAGCTGCGACCTTTGTTAGCGACGTTGATTTTATTTATTTATTTTATGGTAATAGTCTTTTTTAGTAGGGGGAAGCGCGACTTTTCGATGACACTTTAATTTTACAGCAGTGGCAAGGAACGAGCGGCAGAGCGCCGTTTTGCGAGACACAATGGTGCAGCGGGGCAGAGTTGTTGCACTCCTCCTCTTTGCCCTTCCCTCCGCCTGATTTTGGGGTTTGGTTTACGGAAATGGGGCTGTGGGGGGTGTGTGTGTGAAATTATTTCTCATGCATCCAGGGTGGGATCGAGGTGTGTTGGATGGGGGGGGCTGTTTCAGAGCCTGGTGTACAGCAGGCTGATTTCTGGATGCTGAACAATGGTTACCAGTGAGGGAGAAGTATGTGCACGTGTATTAGCTGTGCGTTACATCCGCAGTCGTATATGCACACAGTGACCATGACATCACTAGCTTTTCTTTTCTTTTTCTCCTTTGGGGTGGAGGGGGCCACTTCAAAGGTTTCTTCAGTTCAGTACGATATTTCCTTAACTCTGAAACCATGAAGGTAAAAATGTTTGGGGTTGTTTGTTTTTTTTAAGGAGAAAAAGTTGGTTTGTAGCAGGGCACATACGTTACAGTTTAAGGGGGTTTGGAGATGGAATGGTTTAACTCTTGTCATGCACAAAATTAGATTTTTTCTTTTTTTTAATTATTAAAAATAGTCTATAGTATTTTTTAATTGGGTGCTTTTGATCCTGTGTTTGGTTGACACTCAGTTAAATTTTCTGAATTCCTGAGAAAGCTCAGCTGTAACGTGAAAGATGAACATTTTAGGGACGCTACATAAAAATGATTTCACCCAGTGATAAAGGAATATGAAAAGTAATATTGAATGTTGATAAATACAAGATAACGTGTTCTGACACAGTGGTTCTGTGTTCGTTATCAGAAGTCTCTTAGACTTTTTTTCTCTTAATATATATTACAGAAAGAAAACCTACCCCTCAGCCAATTCTGTGCTTTGCCCAAAATTATACACAGAAAATAGAAATGTATTTTAAGAATTTTAAAAAGCATCGCATTTTCACTGGAGGTTTTGTGGGAATCTTGAGTTTCCTGCTGTTTTCTTTTCTAACTCCGCCAAGCTTGCTTAGAGAGTCACTTGATCCAGGAGGAGGATTTCTATCACTTCAGTACTTTGTGATACCTGTGCCTGAGTAGCTTAGTTGATTTATTTGCCTTTTCTTGTATAAAATGAGGGATAAAATTCTGTAGAATTAATCTAAAATGAATTAATCTGAAAGGACAGTTACTTAGATGTTTTTTCTGTCACTGCATGTTGTTGCATGGGCAGGTTTTACATGGCTGGTGATGAGATCTCGCTAAGTGTTTTACCTTTGGAGAAATTCTTTTTGTTGGGACTTGGGGCGAAAGGCCTGACAGCGCTGTATAAATGTGCCTGTTTCTCTTCCAAAATATTTGCAAGGTGTTTCAGTTCTGATGTGCATCTAACATCACATTTTTAGGGAAATTTTGTTGAATTTATTCAAGACATAATTGATCTGGACTTACTTAATTTCATCACTCAGTTGTTTTGTGGTGGCATGTATTGTTTTTAGCATATTAAAAAATGAAAATGTTTTTTAGAGCTTTGTCATTTGTTAAGCTGTTGAATATAATACATTTGTTAGATATATTGTGTATGGATATTAAGCACAGTCCGCTATAATTTGTGAATCCTGCATTTTAAAAAGCTGTACTGAAAACTTGACATTGTATATTAAGACATGTATGCGCATGTTAGTTTTTTAATAATGCTGTTATTACTGAAATTGCCAAATGCAAGTGGGTATAGGCATGCATGCTAATTTTTTAAATTTCTTGCAGTTTAACAGCCTCACATTCAAGTTTTTAATGCAGACAGAAGTCACAGATACCCTAACAAAATCAGTGGAGCTATTTCTGCTACAGTGTATGTCTGTGTAGTGCTGAAAAACGCAATTTATATGCAAGAATTAATGCTGTTTATAATGTGGCATTTTAGAGAATGCCAGGCAGTAAGTAAAATTGCATTACTAGGTAGTCATACAAAGCACATAACAAATAAGGTCTATCAGGGCAATTATAAGCACCCTTTTGCTTATATTCACTTCTCCCTTCCTCCCATCTTTTCTGAATTTTTGTGCTTGCATTATTGCTCTGTATCTCTCCCCTCTCCCTCCCCCTTCGTGTTCAGGACCATTTCCTGAAGACCTGCTCAGGTTTCACTAGTCTCTTTGCTTAGTGGTCATGTATCCAGCACATCTTTGTACTGGTACTGCTTAAGAGATTTTTGGTTTTGGTCTAATGTATGACAAGTCTTCCTGCTTTTTGCCTTGTTGGACATGAACTAAGGCTTGCCTGCTCTGAAGAGATAATATCTGTCTAGCAATTAACTAAAGTATGTGAAGAAAGCACATATATATACCTGACAAGTATTTGTCAGGTTGGGGAAGAAATTGTGCCTCTCCTTTTGTAATGGAAGAAAGAGATCTGGGCACCTTGATGCCTGAAATTTGAAGAGTGAGCACTACCCTGACCTCCTGGTATGGGGAAATCCACCTGTTGATCAAATAATCTCTAATTTTGAGATACAGTGTGAAGCTTGGCTGGACGTACGTGCAGACCACAGTTCCTGGGCTATAGGCTGGGGTAACGCTGGTGTCCAAATTTGTGTGCCAAAATCAGGCAGAGCAGATGCAGCAGAGTGCTTTCTCTTATTCAATAAAGCATTAAGAGAAAGAGTGAGGTAAAACCTAACTGGCATCAGTGTAATTCCAAGCGATGCTGAAGGATCTCAAAATACACAGCTGTGTCTTAGCAGGTGCTTGTCTGGGTCTGACCTGACATTACAGTAACACCACGTGGTCCAAGGATGCAGCACTTGTATTTAAAACACCAAGTTTCTTTCTTTCTTTCTTTCTTTCTACTTAAAAAAAAACAACCAAACCACCCCAAATACCATAGCAGTAAGATTACAGTCCACAACAGCTTTGAAAGCAAAGTGTGACCACATTTAATACTAATGGTTTACTACTAGTGTTTTTAATTCTCCTGCATAAGAGGCAGTAATTAGATAGCTAAACCCCAGTTCTTTGCCTTTGACGCTAGAGAATTTGGCGTATGCTAATTGTCACCAGATCATTTCACATAATTGCCTTTTGGCGAAATTAAGTGGAAATTTCCTGAACATCTTAAACCCTCATTTCCCCACCTCCTCCCCTCAGTACCTTCGCTCCCTTACTTAGTGCTCCAGTATGCAGGGGGCACTTCATCATAGTTAAAGGCGGGGGCGGGGGGAAGAAAACTATTATTTTCTGGAATGAATTGCTGGACACTTAAAGCCAGGAAGCTGATTTTGTTGTTTTGACTGAGAGGTTGCTAATAGAGCACGTGTTTTGGGGGGTTTTGGGGGGTTTTTTTGTTGGTTTTTTTTTTTTTTTGAAAGCCAGCAGTTCTTGCAGGAGCAGGTAGGCACTCGCTGGCCTGGGAAGTGGTCAGGGAGGGAGGGGGAAGAAGCAGAGGGATGCAAAAGTGTTGTGTCCCCTGCCTTTTTTTTTTATTAAGGGCGGGCAGTAGCGGGGGATGGTTGTTTTTTGTTTTTTTTTTGTTTTTTTTCAAGCTCAGACTAGGGGGGGTATTGTCCCAGCACATGGTTGTCAGTGCTCCTGTCATCATTTGTGTGGAAGAAGAAAATGAGCCTTTTTTAGCAGGGTGAGTTGTGATTATCAATGGAGGCCTTGTCTCCTGCTACAATGGGCAGTTAGCTTAGGGCAGGACCTTAGGCAGAAATCAGCTACTTTAAACTGTGAAAGGGCTCAGGCCACTGTATCAGCCATAATGGAGCAAGGGGAAGTAGTTTTCAGGAGAAAATGCTTAGTCAGGTGTGAAAGCATCCTTAAAAAAATAAACTCTGACTCCACTAGCTACATGGAGCCGGGTAAAATGAAATCTTCAATTTTTTTGAGGAAATGCTTCATCACTGGCACTGAATGTTTATGCTTGGGAAAGGGATGAGGACCAAGTTACATGTAGCTGGTGGGTTTGGTTGGCTTTAGCTTTTCAGTTAACCTGAATGGTTTGCAATTTCCTTGAAGTCTGGGGTACCACCCGGAGCAGCTGCTGATGGGGGTGATTCCCAGGGCCGGAGTTGTGCTTACTGGTGGGTGCTCTGCTTTGGATGTGGGTGACCCTGGCTGAAAATGGAAGAATATGACAATATTTGGAGCAATATTTTGGTATTTGCCTTTTCTTGCAACTTAATTTTCTGATTTGGGAGGGGTGGGGGGTGTCATTCATAGGCAGAACCAAGGAGAGCTCAACCTTTGGAAGAAAAGACACTCTCCTCTTGCGAGCATCTTTGGAGCTGCAGAGCAGCTCAGGAACATCTGTTAGCATTTCGCTGGCCATAGTCAGCATAACTGCAACAGCACCATCTGGAAGATACAGGGAAACAAGTTACAAACCTATTTTTTTAATGTGGACTGGTATTGAATGGAACCTTTTGCTTAGCCCAGGGAGCAACTCCAGGAGGGCCTGCTAATTCAAGACCACTGTCGACCTCCTGCATCCACCCTGGAGGAGGGGAAAAGGCTGACAAACCCTCTTATGTGCTGCTTTTGTTTTATTGTATTAGACTCATAAAGGCACTTTCAGGGCCCATCTTTCTTCGGCAGAAAGGGAAAGCAATGGGGAAATGGGGAAGAGGAGGACATGGCAAAAAAGACAGGCGGAGCTCTAGCTCCATTTGTTTTCTGTGTCTGATTAATAGGTTTTAAGGTGAATGGTGAGCTCTCATTCCTCCTCCATTACTCATAGTGGAGGAAGGGGAGGGGGCTTTGGGGGTCCGGGGTGTAATTGCTTGGTCAGTCCCTCCCTTGCCATGTTCCCGGTTGCGGATGGTTGGGGTTGCCTGGCGAGGGGCAGCCCATCCCTGCCTTGTGAGCAGGACTTGAGGCTTTAAGTACGCTTAAAAGGTTGCCCCAGGTTGGGGAAGGGACTCCTTCCCTGGCTGTGGCTGTGGGAGCTGTGCTGGTGGCCGTGAGAGTTCCAGGCTGTGCTGGGGCAGGGGCATCCCCCCTGCCCTGCCCTTGGCTGCTCGGCTGGGGATACATCGGAGTGGAGTCGACTGTTTGCTTGAGGCTGAAGGCTTGGGCTGCTGTGATGCTGCAATGGCATGATGGCTTGTTTTCATCCTGGGTGGCTCTTTTTGTAGACCTGCCCTTACTAAAACCGCGTGATGCTGGTGAGGACAAATCCTCTGGCCTCTCTGGCATGTTTTCCTCTGACTTTGAGTTGATACCATGTTTTTATTACCAAAGCCAAACAAGCTATGAATTTGCAAACAGAAATTGCGGTAACAAACTCTTTCTATTTAAAGGTTAGTTTCTCTTTGTGTGCTCAACAATACGATGTTTCATCTCATGCAAGTCTTGTGTTGCTTTCAGAGACTTAGGAACTATTGATTTATACAGCATGTATTAACTTCTTCAATAAATGGGGAGTATTCATCAGTGGGGTGTATTAAATTGGGCTGTATTCGCATAGAAGTATCTTTCATCCTGTTAATGAAATGTCCTTACTATGCAACAAAGACTAGTACACAGCAATTTATACACACAATCCCCTGCAGTTTAAATCTGAAGTTAAGATTTTTTTTTTTTTCCCTAAAGGCACCTATCGGAACTTAGGCTAAATGGATCTCAGTATCCCTCTCAAACGTCTATCAGTCCAAAATTTGTTGTGGTTTGGTTTTGTTTCGTTTTTTTCATTCCAGAGCTCCATTATTTTTAGTCATCTGTGTTTAAGCACTCCCAGAAGCATTTCAAATTCATATAGAGAGATTTAGTAGTTGAGTCCCTATGGGGACAATTTCCTCTGGTTTGCTTCAGGCAGGGGTTATCAAGAAAAGCAAACTTCTGTTGTTTTTTTGCAATTCTTTACTGTGCCCTCTAACCCAGCATATGAAACCCCAGCTTTCAGTAGAGAGGAGTGATTTATCAGCAGATGACTTGGTACTCTGTAGATGCCGGGATTTCTCTCCAGAAATCTCCACTTGTTCCCATCCTATTACCGCATGCCCTGATGCTAATCTGTGTGTACCAGCGCGGCTCCCCTTTCCAGCTCCCCTTTCCGTGTCTGACATAGCCATAAATGGAGTTCTTCAAGTTGTCAGAGAAATTCCTGCATCTCACAATGGCTTTTAGCTTAAAACTACCCTTGATAAAGTACTCGCAAATGTATATTGGAGAAGGGCCTTTTGCAGGGGGATGGCTAAGGTCATCTAATAGGTGTCTCCTATTGATGGCTTCTGTGGTTTACCTTTCATTGCCAGTGGATGGGGTTAGGACCACACTTGTTACTCAGGCAGAGCTCCCATTGACTTCAAAGGAAGATGCATGTGCAGGATTAATCCTGCTCTTTCCCAGCCAGTCCTTTCTTTTTTTCTTTTCCAAGGAATCTTAGTTAATATCAGGAATGCTGCTTTTAAAGAACAGCTTATTTAGCATATTATGCATGATTAGCTTGGCTTGCAAATTGTGCGTGATATTCTGAGCAGAGTTACAGTCCCTTTTCCCAGTGTGTGATAAGCAGTGCAAAACAGAACACAAACCTAGCCTGGGGTAGCGATACAGATGCAGACTGATTTGCAGGGGCAGTGGATCACACTCCTCTGTCCCAGAAAGCATATTTTTGAGCATGTAGATGAGTTTCCCCTTTTCCCCTGGTATATTGTCCCCACACCTCTGCCCCAGCATCATCAGAATGGCAAAAAAGTACCCTGTCCTTACATCCAGTACCTTTATTGTCTGTTTGACTGCACGGCAGTAACCCAAATAAAAATTACTTACCTGGGGAAAAGTTTGCAGACTGAGGTTCAAACTCTTGGTTGTTGATTTTTAATTTTTTTTCTTTTTGCTTTCTATTTTTCTCTGAAAGGTGTTAAGTAAAATACATAATAATTTAGCACTTGTGCCATTTTGTGGAGATATTGCAGGGGGTCTTGCTATATCAAAGCAGTGGGTGGTAGTTCCCCATAGTTTACACGTAACCCCCTATGGTATATCTAGCTTTGGTGATACAGGCATTTAAGTCCAGCTTTCCTCTCACGTGTTGTTTCTTGTTTGTCGGCTTAAGTCTGACCCTCTAATGTTATTCTGTCATTTACTTATTTTTTTAACTAACCGGTTCCAGTTTCTATCAAAATAAGCTCTCCATGGAAAACAGCCTTCAATGTCTGTCAGGGTCTGGGGAGGGTTTTTTGCAGTGATGTGAAGATAGGGCTGGGAGAACACAGAGCTACAGCAGCTACCAGCCACACTGTGGGTCACCTAACAGCAAGTGTTCATGCAGTTCTTAGCCAGCAAAAATCCCTTTTATTGGGAATGATTGTTTTTTATGAACCAGATCAAGTGGTCATCTGGCATATAATGTCATGTGTTGCTGAGTAGATGCCTGCTAGTTTGCATGGTGTGTAATATGATTTGTTACGTGAAGCCCTTGCCAAACCTTTCAGTTACTTCTGGACTGCTTAAGTTGGTTCACTTGGAAGAGAACAGATATTGGGTTAGAGCATCTCCCTTGGCTTTTTGAATTAAGGGGCTAAATCCCCATAGCTCCTCTGATGTGAGGCTGTTACGGATCTGTGCGGCCAAAAGTTGTGCTTGGTTGTACAGCTGGCAGAAGACCTGACCTACAGCCCAGCCAACACAATGTGCTGTAATTCATAGCGTGGGCTGTCGCAACCACGCTTCGTGCTGCGTGTGGCCTCTTGACATGGGACTCTTCTGCGCCACGTGTGTGCTTGTTATTAGGGGGGAATCATTCTGTGTAAGGGCTGCAAAAAGAAATAAACACGGTGAAAGTTGTGGGAAGCATAAACACTGCTCTTTGGCTTGCTTGTCTTGGAGGCACACTTTTTTTTGCATGTTGTCAAAGGGGTGAGTTGAATACCTACGTACAGCAGAGGCTGGGGCTGGGGGAGCCTCCTGGGGTGGGGGAGGCTGGAAGAACTGAAGGTGAAGCTCTGCTGTGTCTTGATCAGAGCACGGTGCTTGCTTGTTTGGGGGAACACTGAAGTTTATTTTCCTCCTAGCTCTCAGTCTTCCCTCTTCCTTCCCCCCAGTCTAGAAACTCATTCCCAAAGAATAAGTGAATTATTTTTGAAATGCTTATAAGGAAAGCTCGGAGCATTCGAACCGAGATCAGATAATAACTTGTCTAAAGTGGCATGGCGAAGGGCAGGTGTGTTTGGGGGTGCTGGGGAGGGAGCAGTGGGGTTGGAGCTCTCCTCAGGCAGGAGGGCGAGCAGGAGAGCGCTGGCAGACCCTGAACAGCGGCGGCGCTATTGGGGGCTGCCGTGGTATCACTGCTTTATTTTAATGTGATTCCTTTTACTTGATGTTAATGCAAATTGTTCCTTACTTAAAGTAATAAAAGGAAATGAAGACACATTCTAAAATGAAACCTGACTCTAATCCATTCATCATCTAATACCAGCCTCTTTATCTTTGCTGGTACCTAATCTGGTTAAATGTCCCTGTTGTAGGATTTTAGTGAAAATCCTCTATGGGGAATAGGGGTTTTTGCAATTGGATTACTTGCAGTAAATGGTCCAGCAGTTTGCTTGTTTCAGCTTAATTTTTTCTTTGTGATCTTGTAAGGGTAAGTTACAGTTCAGCCTGCCTTTTCCTTTCATTCATCACTCCTTCATTTTTTTTTTTTATTGTTGTTAAGAAAAAGATTCTCCCCTTCACACACACCACACACACACACACACATCACACCACCCCCCTGCTAGGAATGTGACAGGGAAAACCTCATAATATCTGCGTGATTATTCCCCCCACAAGAGTGTTAATTTCAATGGCTTTATCTGTGTTTTTGCCACAAAATTTGCTATTTATATAGCTGAATATTTTAGTAGCCTAATTCATCAGTATCCAGTTCCCATTTTATTAGCCTGCTCTGATGAATTGATAATTAATCAGCTCTTCTAAAATATATATCTATATATATATAGATATATCTATAAAATATGCAGGTGATCGCTTGTCAGCTTAATGCTTGCTGATGAAGGGAATACTCTAGCACTACAAAGGCTTTTTATCTGGAGTATTTGCAATGAGCAGTAAAATGCAGACCTGAAAGTGAGGACAGGAAGGGGAAAGGAAAAGACCTACAGGTCAGTGAGCATTTGGGTCTCAGGCTAATTAAATGGGGGACTCTGTCAGCCCCTCACTGAGGAGTCTGCCTGCATCTTGGAGGTGAAGCATAAGATTATAAAATAAAAAGGAAAAATTTTAAAGAATTGCTGTTGCTCCGTGCAGGAGCATGACGGGTCAAAAAGATTAAAGAAACTCAAGAGCAGGGAAAGTGTGTGAGGAGGTTTTAAGCAAGAGGGTGGGAAAACTGCAAGGGTGAGGCCGAGAAGGGATCTGGAAAAGTCTGAGGACTGTGTTGAAATCCTGGGTACTCTGATTTCTATATGTCGTGCCTCATGCTGCAGTGGGGAGTACCTGACACTCCTCTAACACCATCAACCTTTTTCTCTTGACAGTCTAACAAAGTGCCAGTTGTGCAGCACCCACACCATGTACACCCTCTTACGCCGCTTATCACATACAGCAATGAGCACTTCACACCCGGAAACCCTCCTCCACACTTACCAGCTGACGTAGATCCTAAAACAGGTAGGTGGGAAATAATTGGGGTTTTTTTGAGAGTGGGTGGGTGGATCTTTCCATTTTGCATGTTAGGGGGAAGGAGTGCAAGGGGAAGAATTTCCCATGCTGGAGTACCAAAGGGAGCATGTAAAATGTCAAATGCATGCAAGAACCCAGACAAAATAGTTTCTTTTTAAGCCAATTAGTCTTTGGAAGGAAATGTACTGGGTGAGTTTTCATAAAGCTTCAGCAGGGTGACACTAGAGTTGCATGTGTGGGGTCGTTTGCAGGTGTGTTTCTTTGCAAGCATGGTACCCCACCTAGTAGTGTGATCTACCAAGTGCTTCGTTTGCATGCATGACCCAGAGAGTTAAACATGTACGTTCTGTGATCTGCACTTAGAAAATTGCAGCTGGAATTTTAAAGGTGGTGGGTCATGACCAGTTTCAAAATGAATCTCTTTTAATTCCCCAAATCCCATTGTTTCTGTGTCAGGAGTTCAGCCGTTTTTCTCCTATAATGTTGAATTTTCATCCACTCTAACTACTTAGCTCCAGCTCTACACTTGCAACTCTTTTCCCCAATGTAAGTCTACCCAACTCTCAGTTCAGCCTGAAGGGCAGTCTTCCTGAATATAGAGCACCATGTAAAACCCTGACTAGATTTATTGGTGTTACAGAGTAGAATTTACATGTTATTCTAACTTTTTAGAGTCCCTGTTTAACCTGAGGGCCCAGAGAAGTCAAACAGTGTCAATCTTCCTTCTTCGGGCTGCATTTAGTTCCTAGTGACAGTAGTTTTGGTTTTGTTAATCCAAATCCCAACTAGTTAATTGGAAAGTACGTCAGAAACTGAATTCACGTCAAAGGAATCACTCTGTGTCGGCCCTAACGTATGCAGATAATTTATCTAAACTCCAGCCATTGAATGAGACTGTGCATTAGCTGGTTTTCGCTCCCTAAGCTTCAACTGGGGCCCCCTTTTAATTGTGCTTAATGCGAACTTCACATGACTTAAAAGGAATCCATCTCGCCATCCCTGGGTATTGCAAGTGAATGGTATAGTCAACCTCTCATTTAAATAATGGTAGTACAGGGAATAGCTTTTAAATGGTTATCGTAAAACATATGATTAACGTCTGTAGACTGTTTACTTTTCTTCTGTGAACATTCTTTCAAGTGTGCAAATAGCTCGCCGGATGGTTAAAGCCCAGTTAATCTGTTTGGGTTTTGTAATGGAGAAAAGCAACGTCTGCATGAAAATGTCACACAAGGAGATTTAATTTAGAGATTAAAAGCTTCCCAAGTGACTTAAAAAAATAGTTTTTAGCCATGAATACAGTACCCATTCCTTTTAATGCTCTCTGTTTTAATTTTGCTTCTGCTGTGTAATTGTGCTCTGGCTTGTTAGTTGAAATACCCAGTCTTGTAACCCTTACTCCTTTGAGTAATTCCTACTTGTAAGGTAGGGACCATGAAGATTTAAGGCTTGGTCTGGAGCTGGTTTCTGCTCTCCAAGTAGGAGCAGCACCAGTTTCAGAGAAGATGGATGGGCTCTCTGTCCTCCCCTGCACACCTGCAACATCTGCCCCTGGTTTTACCAAGGATTTCCAGGGGCTGTCATCTCCACTCCCAGGTTTCAGGACAGATTTCCTAGGTTTGCTCAAAAGCAAACATAATTTGCAATTATAATGACTTGTAACTCCTTTTGGAGGTTACTTTGGAATAATGCCAGGCTATTGAGTACCCAGTCAACATATGGGTAGGGCCTGTGCTCTTCTGGTGACTTTGAGTCTAAAATAACCATGAAGTTGATACAAGGACCATCTTTCTGTTGAGTGTTTAAGACAGCACCTACCACAGCATCACACCAAAACTATAGCTGAGACTCCTAAATTCTCATCCTAAACAACAAAATAATTATTGGAGAGGTGACTGAGGGAGCGAATCACATCAGTTTTTCTGGTTGAATCTCATTTAACAAGATTCCAAGAGGCTCACTTCATAAAATAAGACTGTGAAACTGCCTTTGGAAACCTAAAGTAAAGCCATTAGTATTGTAATAAAATTAATAGATAGCAATTTAGAAACATATGTACTTTTTCCTTATATTTTATTTATTTCTATGTCTTAATACTAACACTGCTTTATGTTCCTCTTCCATAGGAATTCCAAGGCCTCCACACCCTCCAGATATATCTCCTTATTATCCATTATCACCAGGCACTGTAGGACAAATCCCCCATCCGCTAGGATGGTTAGTACCACAGTAAGGAGTTCCATTTTTTTAATTTCCTTTTTCTTTTTTGATGTGTAAAATTTATGTTACAAATCATGTATGTGTGAGTGCGTGCGCATGTGTATGTGCATTGAGATAAGTCTGTTTGCCAACTGCCACTTCATTGTGTGGTTATGAATTTACCCACCTCATGAAGATTAATTAAAACTTACGCCAGGTCATGTGGTCTTAAACAAACATGAGCAGTTGGACACAGCTTTGCATGTCATCTCAACCAGCTGATGGCTTATGAAGCATGAATTTTTAAACCCTTCTGCAGAAATGTCTTTTTCTTGTTAATGCCCTTATACTGCACCACGTGGGTTTTTGTCAGATTTGGTTTTCTGGGGGCTCAGGGTGGTTCTCATGGACTCTTTTTTACCAGGGCCATCCTCACTATAAATGTGCAGTTTTAAATTTTATTGGCCTTCCCTGTTGAAACTCCTTTCGTTTTTCTCGTGAAACAGCAGAGCTTTACATCAGCCAGTGAGAAACATTCCTGGTCTAGAGGTGGCTGGGCAGTTGGCATCTGAGGAATGGAATTTTCTTGCAAACAAGAAAGAGGAATTAGTTTACTTTAAAACTGGCTAAGAAAAAAGCTGTGGAAACTTAGTTTGGGGCTTTGTTTTCTTTTCAGCCCCTCATATCCCACTTGCAGAACCATGATGGTTATGAGGTTCCCTCCAGTAATTGAGTCCTTATTTTCTATTTTTTCTTATGTTGCCATCTCTGCAGTGGGTTTGTAATGCACTTAAGCACTGCTTAGGTCTTTTGTACTGTGTATTTCATTTAAATACTTACTAAATGCATTTGTATTGCTGGATGCAGTGGTTCTCTGCATTATAAATTGAGACAATTATCCTATTTTTCTCACATAACAGATCTCATCAATTTTGGGGAGATCATATTTCTTTAGAAATGAATTGCCCAAAGCTAGAAATAGTTTGTTCCTGCTTGAGGTTGTTTGGCCAGCTGTGCTAAACTACCTCTTCACAAGTTTGCCCTCCGTAAGAAAGTGGAGTTCACACCCGATAGGAGAGCAGGGCAGAGCAGGGGTCCCCACACACACGCAGGTCTCGGGCAGGGAGAGGGATTGATGTCAAAGGCTCTGAGGGCCTTTCTGAAGCACAGAAGTGTGGGTGCAGGAATGCTGGAGCTCAGACCTGAGCCACAGCAGCCTGCTTCTGGCCACTTTGCAGGCTGCCCTTCCTCATAGGGTAGTCATGTGACTTGTTTGGGTAGAGGCTCTCCCACCCCGAGGGTGAAGCATGTCCATCAGCTCTCAGCAGAAGGCTGTTTCTCCAGAAGCGCACAGCATGAGCAGAAGAAAAACCCAGAGCATTGCTCCCTGAAATCTTAAATTCCTCCTCATTTGTGGTGATTTACTTTTTACATAGGACACCCTGAACACTGGTAGAATGCATGTCAGCTCCTTTTCTTGTTCATTCTTGCTTGCAGAGCCTAGCTGCAGTACAGCCATCTCATGGTCCTCTGTTGCAACCGCTTAGCTCAAGTTTGCACAGCAACAGCCTCAGCATTTAAAACAACTATACTTGGCTAATGCCAGAAGTCAGTAACATTAAAGACATGAGGGCTCAGGGAAGAAATTCCTCACTGTCATTGACCTGTGCCTCATTGCTCATCTGTGTCTCAGAGCCTTACATCTTTATGTATGCAGACACAGGTTTGTCCTCCTTGTTTGCCCTCATGTCATGGCTGCCAAACCATGCGAATGTTGCCACATGTAGCCAGTTTCATCAGGCAGGTGCTAATGGCAACCTCTGTCATAGGAAGACTCTGTCATCACTGCAAGTTTATAACAAGTCAACACCCATGGCGTACTTATCTACCCACAGCTCTTACAGCTCCTCCAAGTGGTTTTTGTTTAGGGGTGATACCACCACATTTGCTTTTGCTCTAGGAGAGCCAACTTCGCAGAAGTAACCCAAGGTTTTTAGTTCCGCTCTTGTTGCCACTTGTGCTTCACCATCAACTTCCCAACCCATCTATCAGCTGGCCTGCGTGTCTGTAGCGTAGTACCCCCCAAGAAAGTATCCTGCCCAGTCAAATGATATATTTGAAGGACAGATGAAAAGAACTAGCCAGCACAGACAAACCTCAATCAGAAAAAGTTGTGTGTCTTTCATGAGGATGCTGTTTTGCATGTTGCTGTATTTTTTAATTATTGTAATGAGGTGTGATTGTCTATTGGTTACCCACAATACTTCTTGGGGACTCTCCCCCGGTAACTCTTGTCAACACTTGTTAATCTGACAAAAGGCTACAAATTAAGCTCTGTTAATTTAATGTTTTCTCACCGAGATCTAAATACCGAAAGAGGCCCAAAGCGCAACTGAAGTCCTTTGATTCACTGTACTTTATTTTGGTATAAATTTACATTCATTATTGTTTTCCTTTGGATGTGTAGCCCTCAATTAGTGTGATGGCTCCATTAAAGCAAGCGAGACTTCGCCTTTAATTATTACAACAAAACACCTAGTTTCAGCTTGGGGAGAGGGTCTCTATTGACATAAGCAGAGGTTATAAAATTTAATTAGCCATTCCTATCAGATTTATGGCATTCAAATTGTTCTGTGTTTCTTTCCTTTGATCCTTGCTGTACAATCCCCAAGATTTTTGTTCTGATCAAATGAGAGTAAAGCTTACTGTGCAGAGAGAAGTTTTTTGTTGTGGGGTTGTTTTGGTTTTTTTTTTTTAAATCCTTTTGTCTTTCTCTCATTCTCTCTTTCCCTTCTTTTTTGCCAGGCAAGGTCAGCCAGTGTACCCAATCACGACAGGGGGTTTCCGCCACCCTTACCCAACAGCTCTGACCGTCAATGCTTCCATGTCAAGGTGAGTTCAAATCCTGAGGTCCTGAATTGAGAGTAAATGTAACTCCTCCTGCCACCCTCACTAGAGGAGGGCATTTCATCTAGGAAGTGTATTTCTGAAAGCACTTCAGTTAAACAGTCATCCTTAGTTTTTTCAGTGGGGCGGAGGAGGAGGGGACGAGGGGTACCTTCCCATTTGAGGAGAAGAGGGTGTCCTAGTGCTGTCATTGGGCTTTAAGAATTTGTTTTTGAGGGAGAGGTGGAGGAGTGGGAACTCGTCTTTAAAAGCCAAACTAGATGAAAAAGCTGGGAGAATGTGATGTTGACAAAGCAAGTTGTGATACCTTTTGCTTTCTTGGTGGCGATCACCCAAAGCAGTGCCCTGTGTGTGAGAGGGGAGTCTCGGGAGGGAGGAGGGCTGCTCTTCAAGCAGAGTTGGGAAGAAGGTTATTGCACTATATTTTCCCCTACCAAACCCCCAAACACTGATAGTCAACATAAAAGGGCCTGCCTGACCCTTTAAAGCTTTAGAAGTATATATTTCTCCCCCTCCCTACCTCCAATTAATTCCATCTAATTTTCCAGGGGCTGCTAGTTTTATTTACAAACTGGTTGGCAGCACTATGTTTAAGTAATCACTAATTGCTCCTAATGATAGTTTTATTTTCTGTTCATCTGATTTTCAGTCTGGTTAATTAAATCGGTGGAGGTTTAGACTTTCCTGATGGGCTGAAACAGCTAATCCATTTTGATGATGGCACATAATTAAATTAGCATGCATTACATAGCAAGGTTCCACGTCTCTTTCCCTGCTCTGTCCCTTCCTCTCCATCTCTGCAGTTTAATGTGAATGTTGGTGTATAGAGGATTTAAGGAGGAAAAGACTGGGGCGGGGGGGT
>VZTV01047659.1:31796-49569 GCA_013400875.1 Anhinga rufa
AGCAGCATGTTGATTATTTAAAAAAAAAAAAAGTCACCTAAAACTTTCAAGGTCTCTAACTCTGGAATACACCATGCTCCCTACCTTCCAAGCAGACTTCCCTGCAGGTTTGGGGACCAGCAGCTGTAAGATTGATGTCAGTTATGTATAGTGTTATACATTTTGTTTCTGTTGGAGTCTGTCTCTTCCATCATCGTCATCATCACTGCCTATTTTACTATAAATATCCTGTTTTGCCATAAAGCACATAAGCTGTGTCCTTTGTATATGGCAATGTTTACCTCTATGAGACTCTGCGCTTTTATGTGTATGGGCGGGAAGAAGCCAGTTAAGAGTCTACAGTGAAGCCTGGTGCAGCAACAGCTCTCTACATTCTTCCACCATTTCAGCAGCAGAAAATACACCTGCTCACTTATTTAGCAATATGTACTTAAGGACGTTTTTTCAAATCCTTCTGTTCTTTCTTGATCATCTTGTCTTTCCATTGGGCTCTGCCTCGCTCCCTCCTTTGTTTGCCATTGCAGGTGTAGCTGTGCATGCTCCTCAAAGGAGACCTCGTTAAGCCCGATGAGGCACTGCTCTTGCTTAAACACATTTTCCCTTTCTTTTCGGCATAGTCTGGCCTGAGACTGTCAGACCATAGGCTTGAGGTAGTTCCTCAGCACTGTGCAGTATCATCTTCTTGGGTGTTCAAAAGGGAGTATAGGCTCGACTGAGGTTTCAGAATGCTCATTTTGCGCAGTGACTGTGCCACCGACAGATGGGCAGATGTACAAAGCCTTCAGTGTTTAGGACCTTTTACTTTTGTCCTCACCGTGTGAGCACTGAGAAACCCTTTCTTCTCAAGCTAAAAAGGACAGGATGAGAAAGCCCGTGCTTTCCCAGCAGCTTGATGCTGTACCCCCAAGTGACCTTCAGGGGGAACCTTCCTGCCTGAGGAGAGCACAGTACCTTTGCATCACACGATTGCATCATCCGCAGGATTTATTTATTTCTCCTCTCCTGGTGCATTCAGAGCTCTCCAAGTTCCCCTCCTCCTTCGGCATTTCATAGGGTCTTGAGCCTTTCACACATCTAGAAGGGAAGCATGTTTGTGCTGCTTGAAATGGTTAAATTGTTAGGCACCTCACATTGGGCACAAGGAAGAGGCCAGCTGTAGCCCAGGTCTTCAGAAATAGGAGCAGTACATTCAAGAAACACAGCTTTCAGCTTGCTCTTAAGTAAGAGAAGAGTATTCAGGGAATCCCTCGTGGCTCATTGGTGTCACAAGGCACATTTGCTCTTCCTGAGATCTAATAGAAGATGTTAAGCAGCACTGAGTGCTGGACTCAGAAGTATTTAAGGGTCTAGTCACCTCGCCTGCCAGTTGTCTAGAAAATTAGTACCAAAGAACTCTGCAGACCTGTCAAAACCCATGTTGGTTTGGCTCTGTGGAGAGAGCTGCCAAAACAATTAGCAAGTATTTTCATCCACCTTTACTTGCAGCCTAAGAATTTGTATAGTACAATGGCGGAAAATATTACAGTCCATCTGCTCAAGTCTTAGGAGGACAATCGGAAGCAAAGGCAAACTGGTGTCTTCTGCAGAGCACTTGAACAACTGCTGCCGTAATGCTTTTCTTAAGTCCATTAGTTTAGCTACATAATCAAATATCTTCTCGTAGCACAGAAATTGAACGAGGAAAGCCAGGTGATTCTTCTCCCTGTTTCCTTTGAAAAGGGTGTAAAAGAAGTTAGTGGGACCTCTGTAGGTTCTTTGTTAGGAACAGTTTTCAAAGCTTGTGTTGAAAAGGAACTAGAAGTTCCTGGTCCCTGGCTGACATTCCTGTATATCAGCCATTTTTAACAGATTACTCTCTAAAGGCGTTATAGTACTTTAGTACTTGGCTTGAAGAGTTTGTAAAGGGCAGGTGACTCCTGACCTCTGTTCTGGCTGGCCGTTGTGTGAAGAAGTTATAAGGTCTCAAACTGGAATAGCCCTTGAATACCCAAATGTACTGCAAAAATTAAGCAAATTTGCCACAAGATGCAGTCTGTTAATTATGCAAGTGGCCTCCCTGAGATTAATCAAAAATCAGGCTTATGGTCATGAGGCAATTGTCCGGTTTCGGTTACATTGTTGTAAACCTGGAAGAAATTTGCTGACTTCACAGAGTTACTGTCAATCTAGATCAATATCGGTGGAGCAGTCTGAGCCTCTTGTATCTTTATGTGATACGTGGACTTGAAGGTACTGTGCTTTTCCCTATTTTATTCTCAGGGAGCTTTAGGAGCAATGCTTGTCTATCTTGTCTGCCTGTCATATTAGACATGGTTGCTGTAGCAAGTGACTCAGAGCAACAACTTTCCATATCCCCCCAAATGACCTCAGAGGTGTTGGAGGTGATTTCTCAGCAGCATCCAGGCCACAGGATTATGTGCATGTTATTTAAAAATCCTTTAAAATTGACGGTGCACACAGCTTTTTCATCACCAGAAGACTCTTGTGAACAAGACTGCACTTGTCACAGCCTGGGCAGCAGGGTGGCAGTTTACAACCCTGAGCAAGCAAGGGAGAATGAGTACAGAAGCCCCATGCCAGAAAGCCAGCTCTTGGGGTAGAAAAATATGACAACAGCAACAACAACAAATCAAAATTCAACATTCATGTCGGGAATTTTTTACCAGTGCATTCCAGGGAATGTACCATAGTGAGCATCCCAAATCTTATAGTGGATGTCCCAAGTTGAAGCCCAATCTTAACCATTTAGCTGGGAGCCAGGCCAACCTACCGAGAAAGATGTCAACCATGTGGGAGAACCTCTTGGCTTCCCCACAGATATGTCCAGCTCTCCAAAAGTGCTGTGGGATTCCTTCTTCCAAGACTTCTTTGTTCCCTTTTGACCGCAAGAGACTGCCTGGTGTCTTTTCACCAACTTCTCTTAGTACCACGTCTTCAAAAGCCAGGGATCTCTGTGCTGTTCACAATTGACATTGCTGGCCTGAAAGTCGTTGCATTTAGTATCTGGGGAGCTGTGAAAATGAAATTACTCTGTCCCCTTGCACTGGCCTTTTTGTGCTACTCTGCAAACCCTGTAGCTCAGTGTTAGAAAAGGTTTTGTAGAAAATAATTTTTGAGCTGTGCTTATTACTTTATAACACCTCTTGGAAGATGATTGTTGGGTTTCTACAGAAGTTGGGCTCCTGGTCATGTCCTCTCTCACACTCCTGGAGGGAAATGGAGGAAGGACCTTTCTCCCTCCAGTCAGAAACCATAACAAATTGCATCATCTTGTGGGACTGTTTGCGAAAGGGACGCAGTTTAGCAAAACTTTACTGGTGATATTTTTTTTGTGATAGAGCAAAATGTGGGAAGGGTCTTAGTTATATCTGGATTTTTTTCTCTTCCTGGCTTTGCTTCCTAAGTTGTCAGTACATTTATAAACCTGCAGGTTAGGTTTTGCTCATTACTGTGGCTTCCTCATCTGCTTTAATGATCAGTTTTGGGTGCTGAGGAACTCCAGGGGCTCAATCCGACACACTAATGGGCTCTCCCACCTTGAATCTCCACTTTGCCCCTTCCCTTCTCCACCCCACGGAAACAGGACCAGGAATGATTTATTTGAAGCAGAAGCATAGAAGTGTCAATGTTTCTGTCGTGATGATAATCTTACCGAAGAAGAAGATGATAATCTTACCTCAGAAGAAGCATCTTGCAAGTCGTTCTGCCCCCTCCCCAGCTGCTTATGGCTTTGGTGGGTGTTAGCAGGGGCGGGGGCAGTGGGGATGGGGTTGCAGTGAGGCTGTCCAGAAAGGCACGGGTTGGGCAGGTGCAGAGCCATTCCCAGGATGCGAGCATCCCCTCAGGGCCCCCAAGCCTTGCTGCACCTGAGGAGCCTGCACCATGCTTCAGTGTCCTCCCCAGGGAGCTTCCCGCACCAGCCACAGCCCCAAGTGGTGTCTTGCAAGGAGACATGTTTTAGGGTTTTTTTTTTTTAATCCGTCTCATTTGTATATGTTCCCTGCAGGGAAAGAAGAAGAAGAGGAAAAGGGATAAGCAGCCAGGAGAGACTAATGGTAAGTAAAAATAAGTCTAAATCTCCTGCTTAGTGGAACTGTGGCAATCCTGGTGTGATGCTCCTAGGTATGGGGGAGGTGGGTATGAGTCTCCTGGCCTCACGGGGAGCTGGTCCCTATACTAGGCAGCCTTTTTTTTAATGCACTCTAATTATTTACACATTATTGCCCTTCTAAAACTAGTAACCAAGCCATTGCATGTAAGAGCCTCTTGTGACGTTAGTTGAATTTGTATGTAATAATTGCAAAGCCTTTAACTGCAGAGCCGTAGTTGTAATGCCTATGCCATCATTTATAAAGTTGTCTGCTTATTTTGCGCATATGTGTGTGCGTGTACGTACGTATGTATGTGTTTGGTATTAATTTGGGCTGTACTTGTATGTTCTGATGCATGCCTTACAGTGGTAAATCGCACCCATTTTAAATTAAGGAGGTTTGCCATTCTATATAGGAAATTAGAAATACTGCATAGGCAATCTCATAGTCAATTTTGAAGAAGCCCTGACTTAGTTTTTTTGAAGCCTTTGTATAATTTGTTCTTTTTTTTCAGAACACAGCGAATGTTTCCTAAATCCTTGCCTTTCACTTCCTCCGATTACAGGTGCTAACGTCATTTTGAGTCATTTGAAATAGTTTATAAACTGCTTTTTAATTTTTTTCCTGCCATTATAGATTTTAACATTAAACACGTATGACATTAAAAAAATACCATCCACACGTTTTGATAGTATTTATTATCTATATATCTTTATATCTATTATATGTTTGATAGTATTTTTTAATTTTGTTTTTCGTTTTTGTAACAGTTGCTATTAAAACAGTAATACAGTAAAAATAACGCAAGAGTTGTACTAACTGTGCAAATTGAATATGCAGTATTTCTTTAAAGAGACTGATAAAGAATGGAAGCAAGTCAGTAATGAACCTCCTTAATCTAATGGCATTTTTCATGGCTCCCACTAAGTCTTCTCACATTAGCATGCATATGCATTTTTTATTATTATTTTAGTTTTGGATTTTTTTTTTCACTTTCTGCTCAAGCCTATTCATTGCAATTCACTAGCTGTACTAACTCAGCTCCTTGCCATGCTTTACGTTTTATTTTCTGGCTGATACTAACATACTCATTCCGCAATCTACTTATTCTTATCCATTCTTTTAAATACAAATTAATAAAAACAAATAAATTGAATGTTATTCCAAAAGCTGCATTATCCCAGGAGATATAATTTCCTTTTTTTTTTTTCCTCTTATTTTTATTTTGTGTCTGAGTTGAAGAAAAAAGCATGTTCAGGATCTAACTTCCATACTCAGCTTCTTTTCTTCCTTTCCCCCCACCTCAAAAAAGAGAATAAAAAACCCCAGCCCAAATAAATCTTGCCTGAAACATCCTGCTAGACTAGCCACAATGACTTTCCTCTACCTGCTCTTTTAAAAGGGAAAGAAACAGTCCTTTATAAAGGGATACTGCAGCTTTAATTGCAACAGCTAATCTCAAGAGTTGAATAAAAATGTGATTATCACTTTTTTTTTAACTTTTAAATCAAAAGTCAATATTTTGCAATTAATAACAAGGACATTGATTTTTATTCCCTTTTTTATTTTTATTTTTTCCTTATTTTTATCTTTCTCTTTTTTCTCCCCTTTTCTCTCTTCCTCTCTCTCTCTCTCTCTCTCTCTCTCTCCCCCCCTCTCCCCTTTCCTTTTTTTCCTCTCTCCCTTTTCTGCTCGCTTTTCTTGAACTCATTCAGACCTGAGCGCTCCTAAGAAATGCCGAGCGCGCTTTGGCCTTGATCAACAGAATAACTGGTGCGGCCCCTGCAGGTGTGTATAGTTTTCCCAGACTCGCTATGGCTGATTTGCAGCTGGTTTATTTGGTACTTTCCCCTTTTTTTTCCTGCCTTGTTGCTTTGTAGCTCTGTGTTGTGATCTAGAAGACACAAGGGAGTGGGACACTGCCATGAGTTTTCATCTCTCTGAAAGGTTTTTTCTTTTTTTTTTTCGTTGTTGGTCTTTTTTTTTGCCTTCCTCTTTGCTGCTGCTAGCCAAAAATCCACTGTAAAACAGCATCAGCCTTAAGCCCATCTGATCTGTGGCTCAACCACGCTCCTGCCCTCCAAGCCTCCACCCAAGGAAAGTCGCTCCCAAAGCCCTTGATAACACGGCACTGAGCGTGGTACCAACACCGGACAGACACACGGCCGTGTCGGAGATTTTTTTTTTGGTTTTCGTTTGGCTCATTGTGAAAGTCCTGTTTTCCTTCCTGCCCTTGGTACGAGGGGAGATTACCAAATAAAACTAAGGTGATTGAAAGCTAAACGTAGCTGTAGCTAAGATGACGCAGTCCAAATGAGCTCTATCCACCATTGTGTTGTATTTTTTGTGTTTACCTTATGCTAACAGATGCAAATACTCCAAAGAAGTGTCGGGCATTGTTCGGGCTTGACCGACAGAGTTTATGGTGCAAACCATGCAGGTATAATACTACCCATTAGGCCTTTGGGGAAATAAAAGCAATCTGTCCTCTTAGTGCATTTGTGTGATTTTATTTTTTAATCTTTTTTCCCCACTCCCCACCTTTCTCTCTCCCACAGCATCAATTGCTAATAATCTTTGATCTTTGGAATTTCTTGCTAATTTAATGCCATTTTCTCTCTTTCTTTACCAATAACCTCTCCGTGGTGGTAGAACTGGGAACAAGAAACTTCAAGTCCTTAAAGCTGGCATTTTTTTGCTTTTTTATTATTTTTTTTCCAGATTGTCAGCAAAATGAATGTTTAGCTGGACATCTATATTTTGTCTTTCATTTGGGTCTATGTCCGCTGCCTCCAAAGGCTTTTTAAAAAGGTTCTGGGATCTGCAGCACTAGTATGTTTCTCATTAGTAGAGATGTAAAAGCCAGTGTTTGCAGCTTATGTTGTACCAATTTTTTTTGGTCTTATCTGCAAAATTAAATAGCTACCTGTAGGCTTCTATGCCTCAGTAAGGTTTATGTAGATATCAGTTTTTTAAATGATCTGATGTCTTTTTTTTCTGATTCCGAAAATACATTTTTTCCTAAATTTTTTCCCAGTAAGTGAGCTGCAAACGCCTGAGCTCTAGATAAAAGTGATTATAACTTTAGTAGCACAGTTTCCAGCATTAAAAGGAGATGAAAGACATCAGAGCGCCCAAATTTCAACAGCCCATGTTCTACTGGAGTTTAATTCCATGTATAACTCAGTACGTACTTCTTTCTTGGTGGAGGGATACCGAGTAGTTCTTTTCTCATTCCTTTTTCCTTATATGATCGCATTTGGTTAAATTTGTTGTTTCTTTGTTCTGATACAAGCAGTCTTTGAATTTGGAATATTATGATGGTAGGTATTTCAATCCAAACCACACTCTGTGTGTAGTGATTCCTCTCCCACATTTTCCCCTCTTACTCATGCCAGTCCCATGTGCTCCATCTCATTTAGATTGTAGATCAGACGTCCATCGTATTTTGTGTATGCACGCAGTCTTGTTTGTGCTTAGTGTCGAGGAACACACGGATCGAGGGTGGTGTTGTATGTCAAAATACCAGCTAAAGCACCAGAAATGTCTTCAACAGATTGCGTATTGTCCCATTTGAGGCATGCTAGTACCGGGTGTTGGGTCTTAAATACCAGTACCAGTAGGTATGTTAGACAAGCTTTGAAAGCAGCAGTTGCTTAAAGCTTAAAGGAAGAAGAGTTCTGTCCACAAGAGCTGGGTAGCCACTTCACTGTGTCAGGAGGCTCGAGTCTCGTGCTAGCCAAAGACTCGAATGCTGTGTTTAGTTAGGCTTTATTCTGTGGTTAGTTCACTACACACTATCAGCAGATATTTGTGTAGTCTAGAGATAGAGTATTTGAAGCATGTCAGGCTCTGTATGCCAAGTACCAGAATGTGGGGCACATCATGTTTGTGTTGCTTTATCTTTCCCTAGCTGCTAAAGTAAACAGCATACTTTTAAAACTATATTTTATCAGCAAGGGGACCTTTCATTCGGTCTGTACAGTGTTTAGGTTACATGTGAAGCATAAACCCTCTCTTAACTTAGGCCAGATTGTGGTCAGAAATCTTCAGCACATCAGAGACAACGTCAGTGGTGTAGCTGATAGCTTTAGACTTACTGATACAGAGTCAGCTGCTTTTCTTTTCTTTTTGTTTTGTTTTGTTTTAAATGCATGGAGGCATTTTATCACTAGGTATTAGAGCATTTCTCTCCTAGTTCTGGTCCTAACCATTGTAACATTGCATTTACTAGCATGGTAGCATTTTGTAGCACATCTTAGGTAGATGCTAAAGATGTGCGGTTTGCTACTACAATAGAAACTGAGACATCTTTGCTCACAGCAACTGAATAAACCCTTGTCATCCTCTGTGGCCTTCAGTCATGGCAATTGCAGCATTACAGGTTTCCCGATGCTGTCCTGGGGCTAGTTTCAAGGGCAGCACAAGCAGGGCCAGGTCTGTTGGTGTTTGCCAGACTGATGCAACAGTTGACGCTTTCAGGGTGACACACAAGTGAATAATCCTCACTACCGTTTCTGAAGGAAGATATGTAGTATTTTGTTCCCACTTTAAGGAGAGCAGAACTGAGGCACAAAGAGCTCCTTGGATGTTTACTTATTCCCCTTCACCAGAGTTGCCTGGTGTTATTCACTTCTGGTAAAATTTGGCTTGCAGGGTTTGGGATTTTACCATCTATACATTCTGTCCCACCTAGCCATGACACGTAATGACCACAGATAACACATGGTGGGAATGGCACAGGCTGGAGAAATGTCCCCCCTTTGAGCCGTCATGGTTTAAGTAAATGGCTTTTCAGACTGAACGTGGCCACACTAAAGAGTTTAATGTACAACAGAAACAGAGGAAGCAATCTGCTCCCTTAATCCTAGTCAAAGGAAAATTACTTCAGGTAGCAGACCAGTGTGTTTAGTTTTTAAAAGGTTGTTAACTCTGCAGAGTCAAAAAGTCACATAGACCTGGTTTAAGCCTGTTTTGCTATGGGAACTCTTCCTTTCAGGCCACAGAACTTAAATAGTATTTAAAAAATAATTTTGAATTTTTGGCATACTAGATTCAAACTGCTTCCAGTGAAATAATTAACTGCCTTGTAGGTTCAGAGAAATCCAGCTGAATGACTTCTGGACCACCATCAATGAGGCAGGCAGAGTTTGGGTCTCTGCTTGCAAATTATTTTAATTGGGGGATGGGGGGGACCCCTGCAGTCTCCAAATTGTGAAAACCCACCCTTACACAGAGGTAATATCAGTGAGCCTTGTGAAGCATCACTGTTCTGCTTTGCCACTAGAGCTGTACAGAAGGTCCAAGCATGAACTGTGGCCCTGGTAGCGTTGCACAGCTGAAGCTACAAAGTGATGGGACAGAGGAGAAGGGAGGGTAGGAAGAGCAGCAGAACTGTCCTTAGCCAAGAGCCAGAGGCTTCCCACCTTGGTTGTTGATGATAGAAGAATTAACAGGTTCTGTTTTGAGCCCACCAAATTAATTTTTTTTTCTGTCTTTTAACGTTGCTCTAATAAAGCATGGTTTACAGCCTTCACTTGCTGTCTTCTATCTTTCTTTCCTTCCTTCTTTTTAACATTTAAGTTGCATGGTTGTCTTTAGTTTTTAGCATGTATTGATCTGCAGGCTAACGTGGTTAAAACTCTAATAGCCCTAACCCCTTACCTTGCCATGTGGAACGTGGAGCAGAGCCTGAGTCTCTGGAGGAGGGGATGTCACAGCACTGGTGCCTCACTGAAGCTGGTAGAAAGATGAGGTGCCAGGGTTGCTGTTCCCTTCCTCGCTATGGGAGATGATACCTTTTAACTCCAGGATCAAGCTGGTTAGATCTCCCTTGCAGTCGAGAAACATCTATCCCCATTGCCTAGATGGCAGACCTTGGTTTAACCCAAGTCAAATGCAGTTGCCATACAAGGGGGAAAACATTGACGACTAGCAGTGGAACTAGGGCACCTATGCAAGTGGAGAATGTCACCCAGCGACATTCAGCTGCTGTGCCGCGCTCATCGCTTCCTCTGATGAAGTTGCTGAGCTAGGGTGAGGTGTCCACTGGAGGGGGAGAGCAACCTACTCCTTCATATAGGTGGCTTTGTGCAGCTTAGCTGAGTGTCCAGAGTTTTTGTGGCAGAGCTGCTCTAGACAGACTTTGTCATATACCTTGGGCTGTGTAACAGCGGTTCAGCACTTCCCATGGAAAGTGTGCTTGTGAATAGGAGGGCTGGAGAGCCATCATTATTAGGGTCAAGGTGGACACTGAATGTCATTCTGCCAGATGCTGTGGTTGTTTGCCTCATTATTTCTGTCCTGCTGCTAGAATTGTCTTGCATATACTTGGCAAGAGAGATAGTGTGAAACTGTCATCTGTTTTCATTACTCCTTTGCATTATTAAGTGGACAGAGGGAGGAGAAAAGATCTCTGTCGGGTCACTTACTCATTTATTTGAAGATAAGCAGCTCTTGCAAGACTCTCATGTTCCCTGGTGTGAAATAAGCTCCCTGTTTCCCCTTCACCTTCGAACCTGTTGTCGTGCTCTTCATCTACTGAAATTGGATCCCACTCTGGAGTTAACATGGATGGCCTCTCAGAGGAAAATTCCCCAAAACACAAACGAACAGCTTCCCAAATCTACCACTCTCCCTTAAAACAAAAAGTAAAACTGAGTCAATTTAAAGCCACAACCTGCAGGCCATACAACCAGTTATTCTTGTTATTTTGGATCATAATGTTTATCCTGTTCTTTTCCTGTTTTTTCTTCTGTTTGCTTTGTTTGTTCGTTTTGGTTTTATTTCCCCTCTCTCTCATTCTCTCTATTATATATCCCTCCTGTCTGACTCTGACGTTTCTGGATTTGGTGTGGTTCTTAACAGAGGAGAAAGCAATGAGCAGTAGTTTGCAAGTTTGCAGCCCTCCTTGCCTCCCAAGGGCAGTGCATCGTTAAGACATGACAGCTGATGCAGGTGTAGAGATAGCCCCGTTGAGTTGGACAGCGTTATGGGACACCTTGAGATACCACCAACTATCCAGAGCTTTTATTTTATAAGGATTAAGTTTGGGTTTTTTTTTTTTCCCTGGAGGAATGTTGAATTTGTAGATTAGCACAGTGGGCTCCAAAAACATCTTATCTGATTTTCTGATTATTAAAATAACTAAGGAAAGGAGGCGGCCTGAAGATGAGGGGGACGAAGAGGCCTTTCCAAATCTGTTAGCTGAGGGGAGGTTCCCGAGTGGGCTCAGTGCCGAGGACACCCCACCAGACCCCCAGGACGGCGTGTGGGGCTGGGGTGCCGCCCGCGCAGAGCCCAGAGTAGTTAATTGACGGCTCTTTGCTTTAGATAACTGTCTCCATCAGCGACTCTGCCCTTTATTCACAGATAACTCTCTCCCTGTTTCTAGGAGAAAAAAAAAGTGCGTTCGCTACATACAAGGTGAAGGCAGCTGCGTCAGCCCACCCTCTTCAGATGGAAGCTTACTAGACTCTCCTCCGTCCTCACCCGCCATGCTCGCCTCCCCCTCCAGAGACTCGAAACCACAGACTGAACAAACGCAACCCCTCTCGCTCTCATTGAAGCCTGACCCGCTGGCGCACCTGGTCATGATGCCGCCGCCATCCTCGCTCGTCCTCGCTGAGAGCGCTGCGAGCAAGCCCGGCGCCCTGCCTGCCGCCAGCTGCCCCAACGGGGCCCTGGACCACCCGCCGGCCGCCCTCCCGCCGGCCGCCGCCGCCGCCGCATCCCTAGCACAGCCCTCGACGTCCTCCTTGCATTCCCACAGCTCGCTGGCGGGGACACAGCCCCAGCCGCTCTCCCTTGTAACCAAGTCCTTAGAATAGCTTTAGCCTCGTTAGCCCTTTCGGTTTCCTTCAGAGGGATTGAATTCTGTTGGGATTTGGGGTTTGGTTTTTTTTTCTTTTTCTTTAATTTTTTTTTCCTTCTCCTCCTCCTCGTTGTCCGCTGTTTGTCGTCGTTTCTCCGTTTCGTTTTTAATTCGTGCCACGTGGCTACATTAGTTGATGTTTTATCGAGTTCATTGGTCAATATTTGACCCATTCTTATTTCAATTTCTCCTTTTTAAATATGTAGATGAGAAAAGCCTCATGATTCTGCCAAAATTTTTATCAACAGCTGTTTAAAGTCTTTGTAGCGTTTAAAAAATATATATATATACATAATTGTTATGTAGTTCCAATAGCTTAGTTTTAAAGACTGATTTTAAAAATTAAAAAAAAAAAAGAAGCAATTTTGAAGCAGCCCTTGCCGGAGGCATTGGTTCTTTATTATTTGTATTAAATACGAGCTTGCGAACCAATCATTTTACATCTGGTTTTTAAACCTTTAAGGGCACAATGAATGCAGTGCCGCTACTACTTCTTTTTTTTTCTTCCTTGTGTGAAACAACCTTTATTGTGATGTTACTTGTTATTGTTTAAATGTACAGAAACAAAGGGTTAAAAAAAATGTGTTAATATACCTTGTTCCATGGTGTTGTTCTTTTGGGGGAGGGAACGCTACTCAACAATTAAAAGTATCACAACGCTATTGGACCAGTAGTATTTATTGCTTTAGAAATTGCTTGTTGTATCTGTATGTTGTCCCTTTTTAAATGTTTTTTTCTTCTTTTTTTCTTGAAACATTGTATAAAGTTTGTTTTTTTTCCCTTAGTGTAAGCATCTTATATATAACAACTCATTTGTACAAGGTTTTTAAGTTTATATATAAATGTGTATATATATATTTTTTTCGGGATTTTTTTTTTTTTTTTCCTTTGGTATTTTTTTTTTTTTTTTTTTTTGCTATATGAAACACAGTTGCCACCAAATGGACATTCGCAGATGCATTTTTTCAAGGATCAATAGTGTAAAAAAAATTGCTTTAAAAGCCATTACACACAAAAAGACTTGAAAATTTAGCAAGGGAATTTTTAGCAACGCTGTTTGAAAAACAGCAAGGTCCAAGTGTCTCCCATTCAGAACTGCAGCTGAATCCCCTGCGACGTTAGGACTGTAGGCTGTGTGCAAAATTTTTATGTGCCAAAATTCTCAGTGACTTTTAACTTTCTCCCGACAACTTTATTATTTTTTTTAATGCTGTAATTTTTTTGTTCATCATGTTTTGCTGTGATGTTACATAGGTAGATATGTATGTAGTTTTAATGTCACCTATAACAGACGTGTTTGGTAGCAGATTGTCCGGAAAGCATTTAAAATGAAGAGGTATAAACCCTTAAGGGCCAAATTCTGTATATTAGATTATTCATAAAAGGAAAATCAGACTGCCACTTTTATGTACACTTACTACATACAGGTAGGTAGCAAACTTAAAACAAAAAAAAAAACTAGGCATGTTGATGTTGCAAAAAACGCTGTATAAAGCTGAAAAATTGTTCATCTGTTCATTCAGTGCCATTGTAGTTGACATGAAGCGATTGTAAAACTGTCTCAGATTTTTCTCTGGTTTATTAAGATGCTAACTATAACATTTTTTGTGAATACTTTGAATGTTTCCTAACAGTTGTGATGTTACTGTTCCGTTTTATGCTCTTATTCCGATTTTCATTTTTAATGGTTTGGAAGCCATTTTTTGTAATGAATAAATGTTCATGCTGTACAGTATCTGTAGCATGCAGGTCTGGATTAATAAAAGCAACTTAGTATGTGCAGAGAATGACTTGTTAACTCATTTATGCGTTGACTGCATTTTACTCTGGCCAAAAAGATTTACAGCTTGAGTGGAAAACTTCCTTGAAAAAAATTTTGTGAAAATCGTGCAACTTGCAGCCAGCTCTAGTCGTGAGAAATCCTCTGTTTCCTTCAGGTTCCTGTGCTGCCGCCTGCTTAAATTGGTTTTGCAGTAGCCCTCTCCCTCCTCAGCAAGCTTTTGTTCTAAGAGTTGAAAATCTTTTTTTAAAGCAAATAGCGTGTATATTTGGCAAAAGACAAATAGCATGTGAGCTAAAGTCATGTTGTCCCTCTGTGTGAAGTGATTCTGACTGGGGGACGGGGAACCAGGGCTGATGATACCTTTAACTTTAAAACATTTTTGTTCAACCTGGTGATCCCACAACACGGGGCTGATGCATTATAAAGGTCACGCAGGAGAGCTTAGGTAGTCCTAATTAGTCAGAGTCCTTGTGCTGGCCTTAGAGTTTATCTCCTGGGTAGATCTGAGGCCATTTTTGCATATATATTTTTGTTGTTGTTGTTTTTTAATGCAATGAGCCCCTGCAGCACTGCCTGCTCTCAGCGCTGAGCAGCCTGCAGATGCTGCAGGATGAAAGTGAACTCACATGCAAGAATTTTTATTAAATGGTTGCTTTGGGTTTTTTAAACTAAGTAGGGATTTAAGCTTCATAATTTCCAGGAATGTCTCAGAAGTGGATGTCACCATAGCCCCAGTCGTCTTGGAAAATCTCAGCCATAGCAATTTTTACAATGGCACTCGAGGGCAATCAAATGCAAAGGTCCTGGAGCAGGCTTGTTCCCTGCCATCATGCCAGTGTGTTGCTCAGGTAACGCACTACTCTTCAGTCAGTCTTGTTGGACTATGCGGGAAGGGTAAGTATTCTTCCTTGTATGGGGAAACAGGTGAAGTGATTTTCTGCAGAGACCTGGGAATGGGGCCATTTCGGGAAGCCCAGCCCCGGAGCCAAGACCGTGCTCTCCCTCGCTGGGGGAGTCCAATAAAACCAAAACTGGCTGCAAAGCAGTTGTCTGTTGGCTGAAGAAGGAATTTGCTTTGTAGAGAGGCTGGGAGGTACTGGGTGAAGTACTAAATAATGTTTAAACAGAATATATAGTACTTTAAATTGCTACCACTTTTTTAATGACTGGTTTACAAGCCAGAGGACTTTTTTTGTTTGTTTGTTTCAAACTTGTTAATAAAGAATATTATACATGAGTATTGCTTCATATTTCCTGTTAGAAGGATTACATCATGGTGAATTTTTTACCAAGCTCCATTTATCTGCTTTGGTCCAAGGCCTGATGCTGTTTCTGTTGTGGTCTAACACGACGCTCCGCTTTACTTGAGTGGAACATGTCCCCTTGTCACCCGTGACAGGTGTGTGGGCAGGCAGGTGGGTCGGGACTCTGCAATGGGGAAGAGATGTTGCTGCAAAGCCTTTGTGGAAGATGCCAAATCTTGCTGTTGTTGGTAGCCAGCAAATTGAATGCAATGCTCAAATTACTCCAGCTATTTAAGGTTTCTAGGGAATTTTTTTTTCTTTCCCCTAAATTTTTTGACTCTTGCTAGAGCATGGCCATCCATCAGCCAGACACATGTACTGCATCTCTGCTGGGGATAGCTGCTCTCTTCTAATGTAAAACATAGTGCTCCAGGGAGATCTTTGAATGCCATGATTCAAAGGAGGCACCATCAAGGTATGTTTCATATATCCAGCAAAATAGTGTGTTCTTTGCTCGCTGCTTTATTAGCAAGCCTTTGGAAAGCAGAGTCCAAAAACAGTGTTCCTGAACAAATTGGTTTTCCTTCTGTGTGCATGGTGAGGGGGGCACGTGTTTGAAACATAGGTTGAACAGAGCTCGCAAGTGGTGGATAACTCATGCTGGAAACTCTTTTGTTTGTTGTGAAAAACAATTGCTTATTCCTCAGAAATCAGCAACTTGGTTTTCCTGTAGGTTGTGCATTGGCTGTGTCCCTTGATGGGCTTATGCCTTCAGATTTGCTTCCAAATTCCCTTTGCTTGTAGGGCCTGAGCTGGTTCAAGGCTCCTGGGACAAAATGACTGTTATTTATATATACTCCCTTTGTGCCCAGGAGTCACAGCCAAGGACCCCATTGGATGAGGTACACTGGAAACACAGTGGAAAGACAGCCCTTCCCGTACACTGTCAGTGTAAAATAGGGTGAGCAACTGGCTACAGGGGTATGGCCTGATCAGCCCATTCACCCCCAGATCCATGCCAGTGAGGGCAACCTCCAGAGCAGGGCGGTGACAAACTGGCACACTCTGTCCTTGTGCGGGGCTGCCACGGGACAGCATGGGGCCCTATGTACAGTAGGTAATTCACTGTAGCTATTGCTTCCATCTGTTTTTATGGGATAAGGCAAAGAAACAAGTCAATGTATTGCATGTTCAGGAGACATCTATTTTCCATTAGTTTTGTAAATCTCATTTTTCACTTAGTATACGGAATTTTAAAAAGTTTAAGCAATTGCTGACTCAATAAAGCAGTGCCACATGGTTTTAAGCTTTGCTTAAAAGAAAAAAAGGAAGGGAAAGGCAGGAAAAAAGAGCAATCTTTAGAGTCCTGTTCATTTCATTAGACCATAAAAAGATGCAAGAATTCACAGTACATGGACCATGCAACAATCATGAAAGCAAACAATAATAATAATAAAAATGAACATGTGTGACAGTGCTGCCCAGCTATGTCTGGCATACACATAGGAATGCTTTACCACCTAAGACTCTGGGTAAGGATTTTGGATGCTGTTTTGGCAAAGATGTTCCAGCTGAAGACTAAATTCAGTACAGGACCAATATTGAGCTTCAGTGGTCTTTGTTGGACAGGAAGGCTAAAGCTTTTGGAGCCTTAAAACTATGAATATGCAAAGGTGCTCAGAGATCGTAGCAATTGCTATATTATAAAAAAGGGTAGACAGGTACTTTGGCATTCATTTTAAGATGTTCTTGGAAAACATCTTTAGACTTTTGAGACAGATCAGCTACAACTGAATGCATCCCAATGGCCCATGATTGTCAGTAATGCCACCAGCCCATTTTAAGGACTCCCTGAGGACAGGAGTCTGCCAGCCCCTGAACTGATTTCCTTCAGGGATCAATCCAAAATATTCACTGACTTGCATCCATGTTCTAGGAGTTGCTCTTTTTCTGAGGTTGGAAATGCATTTAATTTGGGGCAGGGGGGTGTTTGCTTGGACCTCTAAGGCAGTGGAGATCATGAAGTCATGCTGTCTGTCCATCTGTTTGTCCCTCTCCTGATAACTCTTGAATCCTCTGGCATTTTGAACCAGATTTGACAGCGCAGTCAAACTCTTGGAGATGATAAAGTCCCTGTGAGTTCCAGGGAAATCTCTGCCGGCACTGAGAGGAGAGGCTTTCCAGACCCGCTGCTGAAGAAAAGGCAGGGAGAGCTCAGCTGTTATCCATTCTCTCTGGCAGCGTCCAGATGGCCAATTATCACACGTCTACTTCTGGACCAGCATCTGTGCTCTCCTGCCCAGCTGGCAGGCCAAGAAGATTACGTAGGAGACATGGAGAGCATTGGGGTGTTGGAGGGAACAAGGGACATGGGAGAGAGTTAAGGGTATAGAGAAAACTGGAAATATTGCAGCTGCAATATGTAATATTATGTAAGATTGCAGCAAGGAAGCAAAGGGAGGGGAAGGACGAGGGGGAGACAGCAGACACATCTGCAGGACACCGGGCCTTGCTAATGTTATTGCTCACAGAGCAAAGCTGCTCTGAAAGAGTAGACATCATGGTGTTACCAGCTCCTTATCTCCTTCCTTCCAGTTATCTGCTTGCACCAGTTCACCAAGGAGAAGCACAGCCCCGTTTGGGAGGTTCCCGCTGGCAGGGGCTCTGCCCAGGCAGGCTGTGATACCCTGGCCTGGCCTCCCCACCAGAAAGGTCTGCAGAGTGGGAAAGGCTCAGGGCATTTCCACAGTCCTGTAGCGTGGTGAAGAACGGAGTTGGGTGT
>VZTV01047660.1:0-17603 GCA_013400875.1 Anhinga rufa
AAAAAAAAATACAAAAAGCAACGGATCTAATCCTGCACATCTCTACTCACATCTCTCGCCTTTATTCATTGCAAGGGGTCACAAAGCAACAATCATGTACATTTGCAGGACCAGATGCAAAATTCATTTACAACAGAATTTCATAAGCAAGCAACTTCTTTTTCCTAGGATGGAGCTCCAATGAAATTTTGATATGACCTTTATATACTTTCAGATAAAATAAGATTATTTGGATTGCCATCCTACATAAGTAAATTTTCTACAGTAACTTCGAACTCAGGGACATGAGAACATCCCTCAGAAGTCAGTGAATATTTTTGAAGATTGGACCTGAGTTTTTTTTAAGAGGAACTTTTGCAGTGAAAGAAAAGAAAGAGAGATGATTACAAAGCTTTTGATACTGAAGGCATATTGGATTACTGGAAAATGTGGAATGAAAGTTGTTCTGAAATGCTCCAGCAGCATTTGCGCTTATTTTATTGTACTGGATACCCTTAGCTGTCATGACTTTATACATAGCATCAGAAGCACGAGATGTTTCCATAGCTATTCTACAAACTTAAATAAAATTGTAAGTAATGCCATTTATTTAAAAAATGCAGCGAGTGACATTACTTTCTGAAACTTATTATTGTCTCCTTTTCAGGACTGTCCAACATTGCAGTCAGCACCTCTAAACAAGCATCCAGAGCTGATACACACACAGTGAGGACGATGCAGAGCATCCTTGCTGATCAACAGTTCTTCAAGCAGGAAATTTGGCTCAACCAAGAGTTGCCCCACTTTTCGGGGGGGAATTTGATAACCACTGGAGCTAGATTTTGCTCTCATATCGACTCCGCACATGATAATCCTCCCAGCTATGGCATTTCACCTCTTGCTTCCTTTACAATCCCCACCTCACGTGCCAGCTCACTAGGGGCCAGGGGATGCTACAAAGGAGGGATACTACAAAAATTACCATCTGTATCTAAGGTTAAATAAAGTAAGTGGTTGATCCTATACCTAATCATGAGCCTAACAGGGACCAAACAGTCCAAAACCTGAACTTCTACCATACAACACTACTACTAAACCCCAGAGGGGGGTTGCAGGGGTTGAATTTCTGCCGTAGCATTTTCACATTTAGTGACGATGGCTTTAGAGAGTGGTGCTTAAGTGATGGGTTTAGGATTCAGTAGGCAGTAGATTTTAAAACAGTCTTTTTTCTTGTTTGAAATCCCCAGAAATAGGCTATGTTGCCTGTTAGGCTTGATCATGTCTGATCCAGCCATTTTCAGAGTGCAACTAGGTCAGAGGAAGGGTTCAGTCATTTGCAGGATGAGAGACTACAGTCTTAATATGCTATTTAATTTATCCTATTGGGCTGGGTAAAGAAAACCTTCAGAAAAGGTTTCATGAGTCTACTGGGTCGGATTAAGAAAAGCCACATGAATGCCTTTAAATGACAATACACGAAGGAGTAATGGAGCTAGTGACAAATCTGCCTTCCTTTCCCTTTCCCTTTTGAAGGAGAAGCTACCCCAGTTTGCTGTGAATCTACCAAAGACAGAACAGGACTTAAACTCACACCTTCAAAACAAAATAAGGTACTTCACTTACTTTCCCTCTACATCTCTCTGCTGAATTGCCTGACACATGTCATCTGTTAACGAGGGTCATAATCCCCCCATCCTATGACCCTATACCAGTAGTGCTTAGACCCGATGGCCTCTTTTCCTAAGGAAATAAGGCTTTTATAGGAGTGCTGTCTGTCCATCTGGCTCCCCATCTGTCAATCCTGCACCCAGCAATATATTCTGAACCCGGTGGCTAATTTCACCCCATTCTCTAGAGGAGTAAAAGCTTAAAAGATATAAATATCCCACATGTTTTATGAAAATCAGTGGTGTGGGAGAGAATGACAAAGCACAGCTAGTTTGAGTGAAAGGCGGCGGTATAAGCTCGTTAGCTAATTGCTTGGCTCGGGCTGCCAGCTGGCCAGTCAGCACGTGCAAACTGGCCATCTCATCTACCTGTTAGTGACTTCTTGGATCTTCACACAAAGCATCTCACCAGCCAGCAAAGGAGGAGAGGAGACCTTTGTAGAGCGAATATGTGTGTACGAGGGTAGACAAAAAATGGAAATGAAGGCATGCAGAGGGCTGAGGTCAAATAAAAATGGTGTTAGTGAAGTGAAGAAGCAAAGGAAGGACAGAGGGTATGATTTTGTGGGGGAGGGATGTGTGATTTAAATTGCTAATGGAGCGACTTGGTTATTCCTCCTGTGCTGGAGGACAGGGTTGGACTTAACTTCTCCAGTGAGGACTTTCCTCCTCTTTTATCTTCAGAGCCTAAGAACAACCACTCTGGTTAAAAGTAAAGGTCCTCATAGTCCTACACCTTGCTTCAGACCGTTACCAATGGGGAGAGGTTAAGGAACAAGCAGAAAAAGAGGACATGAGCAGAGAACAACCTATGGAAGGAGCCCTATTATTCCCTCTCCAGAGCCAATAAACAGAGGCACCAGAAGACATATTGGATTACAGTTCAAAAGTTCAATTTAAAATGCTCTTAGTAAAGGCATGCAGTAAATTTGCCACAACGTGAAAGTCAGAGCATCCAGCCTCCAAATCTCTGGTGCGGGAATTTCCCCGGCGCGGTGGCGTAAGTGGCAGCGGAGCTGCCCTGCTCACCTCCGCATTCAGCTGGCAGCCATGGTGTTCAGGAGTGAATTATCACCCGTGGTCCAACAGTGGAGAATGAAAACTTCTGGCTCAGTTCTACCATCAGTTAAGCAGATCCCACAGCCATTCTTCTTTCAAACACATTTTGTCACTATTTAGTACCATTCTACTCCCAGAACTCTTGCTTTTCTCCATTCCCCCCCCTCCCTTATCCCTTACATTCCCTTCTGTGTTTAATGCACATTGATCTATAGCATAAAACATGAAGCGCAAACATTCAGGACAGACACTTAAAAAATCAGCTAAATTCAGGATTTCCAGTGTCAGATGATAAGGTGTCCAAGCTAACCTACTGAAAAAATGCGTGGTAAGCAAACCCTGTGATCTACACAGATAGCTTAAGCTTCTGCAGTGCTAATTGCTATTACAACCTTAAGCTAATATTTGAGCCTTTCTTTTGAGCAAGGATGTGTAACAATTAGATTACAGGATTTGGGGCATCACAAAGAGAGAGAAAAGCAGCAGTTTCGTCATGGTATGTGGTGTTTTGTTTACATAGAGGTAATAGCAGTGATGATGATAATATTAATAATAACTATTTTAATTAGGTCCAAATTCTGTTCTCAGGTGCATCAGACCAGATCTGGAATAAACCTCTTGCCGGCAACAGAGCTATCCCAAATTTATATGGGATGAAGCATGCAGATCTCTAGTCAGGGACCATTTTGCAGTCGCTGAAGAGCCCAGCATGGTGTACGATGAGCTCTAGCTACTCACAGTAATAAATAGTGAGCCAACATTTTGGAAGCAGGGTCTGAACTTGGATATTTCTCTGTTCTTGTGTCCTTAGCATCACCAAGAGCTCTGGTAGCATCTATTACACCCTGGTCCTGATGAATGCAGAGCTCTAGCAATGAAAGGGACCTCTGGTTTTTTCCTTTCTATGATCCTTATGCTTTCCTCTCTTCCCCCTCCAAATGTATGTGCATATGTAAAAACACAATATGCTTGAATACAGTGATAATGCATAGCATGGAGAAAAAAACAAATGCTAAACTACAGAGAAAAACCAGTTCACTCTAGCAGCATGCCAGATTTAATACATGTTATGTTTTAGTGTGCCTGGGCCAACATCTTTAAAACTTTCTACAGTGTATTAAAAAAGAAAAGGTATCTTCTTGCACATATTTTTAGGGCATGTTTTTCTATTTCACACTGGGTTTTTTAATTTATTTTCCTAGGCACCCAAGGGAAAAAAAAATCACCCCATGACCATAACAACAGCCAGCTCTTCTGATGAACCATAGGTTTTCTTGCCTCAGAGATAAGTCAGCTTACACAGCTGAGCATTTGGCCCCTGAAATTTTGCTGCTGCTGAGATCCTGGAAAATAAATTACAAACACCCCCCCACCCCAAGACCAGAAATTGAGATTTTGCTCTTCTTTAGATACTAAAATTAAACTTCCTAACTAAGAGCTTTTTCCAGTATTTACCACCAATGTCCTGGAAGACAGAATCAGTCCCACAAAGCAAAGCAAAGCAAATGTATGTATCCACTCAGGAATATTAAAAGTACTAAAGTACTATTACAGCATTGAAAAATAAACATATCTGCTAGCAGTGGGTTTAAAGTAACTCCCAGCAGCTGAAAATCTGGTCCCATAGTCACACACAGCAGAAAAGCAAAGCAACTTAAGAAAAAAAGGCAAGTTTCCTTGTTTTAGCAAGCCCTCATTCCACTTTTAGTCTATCACAGACACATAGGAAACCGAAAAGCAGGCAAGGTAGCCACACAGGATGATATTTCTTCTTACCCATAGGCACCAAGGTCCTTTAAGAGAACTGCATCCTGCAGACTGTCGATACTTGAAAAACAGGTTTTAAGCAAAAACTCTTTTGAGAATTAGATCCAGACTCAAGAGGCTAAAAGCATCACTTGAAACAGCCGGTTTAATTTATTCAAATAAAAGCCACATAGCTCAAGGACAGGTAAGTAGGTAAATAAGCCATCACCAGCCCCTTCTTGGAAAAGAAAGGTACCGTGAAAAGCCTGCATTAAAGTAGATCTCTGCGTAGGAAATGAAGGAGTCTCAGGTATAGACATTTGATTTATTTTTTCTGAGTGTGGCACAGGGGAGCGTGCAGTGGCTCAACCTGTTGTAATCGAACATGTGGGTTGCTAGTTGTTGCGATGATATTGCAGCAGCCTCTTCATTAAAGAGGCTGTGTCTTTAGCAGCAAAGATTAATTTCCTACATATGAAATCAAGACATTGCCAGTGCTGCTATTGCTCTCTGTTGTTCTTTTCTCCCCCTCCACCACCTTTTTTTTTTCCTTCTTTCTTTCTTGTAGTGAGCAGGAAGGAAGGCAGTGAAGGAAGAATAGGTACTATATGTTTCTGATTTGCTGAGCTGACAATCCTTTTGCTACTTGACTTCACTTTAATAGGATCTTCTTGTTACCCACCTACTGTAGCTCAGCGTGGAAAATCCATGCATCAAAAGGTTGAAAGCTTGAGGCAAAATTTGCCTCCCTGAAGCTCTAAGTGGGGTGAGGGAGAGACAAAGTCACCTGGTTGCTTTGCAAACAGGCAGTTTAAGGGAAGTGCAGGTTAAGGACATTATCTTCCCCATAAATTAATGTCCAGCAGGCTTCTACTCTTTCTAAAGGCAGAGAAGCTAAGGGAAGAGTCAAATATATTTTAAAAGTGTATAACTGTCAAGAAGAAGTGGTCAGAGGATTTATTCTGTGTGAGAAGTGGGTGTGTTTTTGTTCAGTCTGTGTAGGCATGTGCGTATGTGTACACACATCTAAAAGGCACCCTGTGACAGAGAGATGTGAGTGTGACAGGCAAAAGGAGAGAAAAAAGCCCTCACAACGATGTTCCTGGGCAGCCTTCAGCTGTGTGCTGGTGGGCAGGAACGCGAGTGCGCATCTGCACACAGATTCACTTGTGGGCGCTGCTGGGACCACCTGTGCAAGCCCAAGACCTTTCAAGGGTCTCCCTCTGTCATCCCCACTGATGAGTTTCAGAGAAAAGGCAACCTAGGTTTAAAGTAGCCTCTGGAATATAATATAAAAAACCTTACACTTAAAACTGAAACTGCATTTGGAGCCCTGGCTGCACCTCTGTTTCCCAGCACTTACTCTGGGACTTAAAATCCAACTCCTACCTAAGTCTTATTGCAGGGGGTTGTACGTGAGAGTCAGCTTGGAGAAACCTTATTTCCCAGTCTAGGGGAAATGGAGGGTAAGACCATGGCGGTGAGCAACCAAAGGGGATTAAATTAGGCGTTTGTGTTGGCGGGGGGGGGATATTTCGGCTCTGCAAACACAAGACCTGACATTTTTCCCGGCTGCTCTGCACAGCGGCAGGACGGAGCACGCTGGGAAGTGCGTGTGTACCACTTCCCTCTGCTGGATGCAGCCCAGACTGTTACCTGCCTCCCGCCATCCGAGGATATTTCTACAGGTACCGAAAATGCTCCAGCCCCTATCATCCAGCACAGCAGCGATAATGAAGTGGCCATGAATCATTTCAGTCACTTTCATTTATATAAAACTCTCAGTGCTGACTGTGGGGTGGAACAGAACAGCTCTTACAGCATCCAGAAAAAATAAGACTAGAGGGAAGGGATGTGTGCTGCAGAGATTGTTTAAGCTAACACTTTTCGAAAGGAGCCAGAATACCACAGCCTGGACATGTAACACTTCTTAAAAGAAGAATGAACTGTCTGATTGTTCACAGCTTTGCACAGCCATGCACATTCCCCACCCCCAAACCCCCCCCCCACTCTTTGCAGGATCAGTCAGGGAGTGCTTTGAGGTTTTTCAATATACTGACGCCCATATAACCATGCACTGATCAGGCTTGTTTTGGGGCTTGTGCAAGATCACAGGTCAAGAGAATATGGGGGACAGAATAAATTGGTGGAAAGAAGAAGAATCTGTCTGAAAGCCATCTTCCCTGCTCTCCTCTTGCATCATCTTCTGGTGTTAAAATACCTAGTGTGATACTGTATAACTGATAGGTTTCCCCACTCATGACTTGATCCATTAGTCTTGTGGGACCAGACCCAACTGGACCAGCACCCCTGTAAGCCCACTGACTGCCTCAGGCTTTAAGAATCCAGGTAGTGGGAGAATCCTGATAAGCCAGGGCTGGCCAGCAGCCTCTGCATCTCCTGTGGGTGGCCTCCTGATACTCTGCCATTTTGCTGGTGTCATCCTTGTCATCACCCTCTCATGAGTGTTCCTGTAAGAGGAGTCGTAACTGGGTACTATCAATACACTAAACCCTGTAAAGATTGTTTTTAAGAGCCAGGCAGCCATTGCAGGGAGACACAAGCATCTCTCACAACAGGATACACAGTTGGAGAAGAAAGTGCTACATTTATTACAAAGATATGTTCCATTAGAAAATGCAAAAAAAATAAAATCAAGTTTATGTTTTGTGCACAAACCTTTCTTGTTTACCTACTAGTTTCCTCAAGTGACTTCATTTTGTAAAGGATATGCATTCTCCCTAGCTTTCCTGCAATCTTAGTGGCTGTTGCTAGTCCGTAGACTAGCTGACCAGGCTACCTCCTCAGTCACATTTGCCCACACCACTGTGAAACAAGGCTTGCTCTGTGCTTCACATTGAAGCTTCAATAGTAAATCCAGCCCCAGTAAAACATCACCAAATATCTCTTTTGTATGAAAAATGGGGAGTGAGGAAATATGGAGAGATTCCATTATGTCACTACTTATTCATTTATTCTTAAGGGGAGAGGAGTGGCATTTGCCTCACAAACTGCATTATGACACTGATCTAAACTAGCAGAGCAGTTTGCTGCACACAGGAAGGACAAAGATGGCCAGATTCTTTGTTAAATAAGCAGCCCAATAAAGCTGAAAATAAAAAGGAAATACGTTTTCTGTGCCTCACATGTATGCACCTACATTGGCATTTTACTTTCCAACAGGAGGGTACTATTGAGGCAAGTCTGTTGATGGTCCCCACTCACTGTGATTTGGTCTGCATCTCAGAGATGCCCTGGAGCAAACTGGATCCCTTTCAGATAAAAGGGGAAGATGGGCTTCAGAAGTTCACTTAACATGCTTCAACCACTAATGGGCATTTACTCTATGGGACTAGACTAGAACTAGCTCAAAGCAACACATCAAAAAAATTATAATGGGGATGTCAGGTCTTCAGAATAAACTCCTTCAGTCTATGTATCTCCTCCTGCTATGCTGTACTATGTTGCTCATGTAGCTGTAGCTTGGAAGACCAGAAGCCAAAGCACTCTTCTTCACCCAAGTACAAATATCAAGAAAGCCATGTGATAAAAATCAAAATGACAGCCGGAGGGACATGCGAAAGGTGATACAGCTGAGGTCAGCCCAAGGCATCCCAAGCTATGTCCGCACTAGCATTTCTACAGAGATTAGAGGGCTAAAGTAGTAGGATAGATCTTGTTATGGTGATGGAAGAAGACAGCTGAAAGAGACTAAAACCATGATCTATCAAGATATTCCTAGATATTAAGGCAGAATTCCTCCTAAAGATCTATGACACAGACAGGAGCTGTCATAGAAAATCTATTGAATGGAAGTGGGAAAATTAAGGAGAGAAGACGATGATCTAGCTAAGCACTGTCCCTCCAGTTAAATGCTTTGCACCTGAATTTCAAGAAATCGCACAATGGCAGTTGTGCAAAACAGAAAATATGGGTTATTAGCTCACATTTGAAAATAAGAACTAAATTTATCACATGCACAACTACAATGAAGTCAAACAAATTACAGAAATGAGGTTAATCTGCAGTGGCCATTCATGCCTTTGGGGTAGATTTAAATCTTTTTGGAAGTGTGAAAAATTAGGCTTCCACTTATTGTGTCAAATCAATGACAACCTCTATAGGCACTTCTTTATTCATATTAAAAAAAAAAAAAAAAAAAAAAAAGGAAAAAAGAAAAAGAAGAAGGAAGAAAGGAAAAGCAAAAGGAAAAGGAAAAGGAAAAAAGAAAAAAAAAAAAGAGAAAAAAAGTATCCAGAATGTTTTAAGTTATATATTAAAATGATTGCTCTCTGGATGAATAGGAAGCAACAGATTTTCTTCTTTCTTCTTTCTGATAAAGAAATTCTGATTTTCTTACTTCAAGTAAGGAAAGATAACTAAATGATAGATCATACTGATCACAGTACAGATGCTTATTTGCAATAGCATTCGGTCCATGTCTGATATCCCTGATTATTTCCCACTGTATGCATTAATCTGGCAATGAATGTCCCCGCAGTTAGGGTATGGTACTGGAAACGATGCTAACAATTAAGTCTCTCTAACTAACTTTTAAAATGGTTTCCATCCTATTTTCCAAGCATTACTTGTCATTACTGCTCTCCTTTGACCAGGAAAAATAACAGGCACACAAATAAAATCAGAAAGCGAATACAGTTCAATGGCAACTTCGCTTGCAGAGGGAATGAAAAAGAAAATATTCTTTGTCTCATTAGAGTGGCTGCCTGCACCAGGGTGAGCCTGAGCAGGGACAGTGATGGAAGAAGAGACCTGAGGCAAAGCAAGAACTGGACCAGGAGCTTCCCAGGGATTGTCACATTTGGCTGAAGACAGAGAAGTTTGGCAGGGCTGCAACCAGTCTATCATCCTGCTGGAGAAAGAATGAGGCCATGAGGCTGATAAGGGAGGAAACACTGACCTTAATTTTGTTTCCAAAGATGCTACTCCTTCCTTAAGTTGATTTGAAAATAAAATAAAAATAAACATAACCAAAGGATGTAATGTTTTTTGTAGAAGTGAAATACAAAATAATATAGCGTATGTTTACTAACAAGTGGAAACTATTTTGGTCTCTATATATTAATGCATAGCAGGGGTGCAGCCAGAGAGGTCCTGTAGCTTCCATGGCCTCCTAGATGAGTCACGATACTCACAGGGGTCTGAACAGAGGATGCCACAATTAAGTTTCAGTTCTTAGACAAGCCACTTCTGAACCTCAGTTTCCCTTATGCAGCAAAGTTAAATAATACATGTTTTCTGAACCTTTCACAGTTCTTTGATATCTTCTGTTAGAAGGAAGGCTAATTCTGATAAAATATTTAATGCCAAATGTTCTCCCATTCACAGGACAAGAGTGTTTTCAGAAGAGCTACAACATTTGACCATCAGCTTTACAAAGCTCTATCAGACCTGTAAACTGCAATAAATATGGCATTAAATATGACTTCACCATTCTTGTGCATTTTAGCTTTTCGTAGTGAGATGTGTAGAGGTGTCTCCAGAGGTGCCCTGCTCAGGACAGAGTTTTTCCGGCAGCTTTTTTCTATCCAACTATGTTTTGTGCTTTGCTCTGTACACGTGTTTGCAATGATTTGTAAGCAATTTATGCAGAGGTAGGCCCAGCTGAGAATTATTATTACATTCAGACATCTTTATGCATTGACAGAAGATAAAATACACCCATCTCCTTAATACTGTATATACACTTTTTATATATATAGTATTAAAGTATCCTTACTGACATTCTAACCATAGGATCGGTTGCTTGCATTTATATTTATACCCTTTTTTTCTTCTTTAGACCTATCACAGTAGTGTTCAAACTGAATCAAGATAGCTTTGTTTAGTTTCTAACGTTGCAGGGACACTGCGGTTCAGAGCATGACTCTTCAGACCAGGAGTCTGGACAACTGCTACTGAGCAACTGTGCACTCCAGTCTTCTTAACTTCTTTGTAAACTGAGGAGAGCAGTGATTTGCAAAACTGCCATGAGATCTGTGTCAGGTAGATGCCAAGTGTGACCATGAATATAATTCGGGCACCTAAAGGGGCTGGAGCCAAGCTTTTTCAGGGGCACATTTTTAAACTAAGGGTGCTGAGAATCTCAGGCTCCCTATCTAAGCTAGAACGCTTTCAAAGCTTGCTAAATCATTTGCATTGAATTCAGTGAGGAAATGAAAGAAGGGAGGGACTACTGTCAAGAAGGCAGGTGGCCTTGACCAAGCTGTCTTTGGACACTAAAATCAGGAGGATCAAGATGAAGTATTATATCAAAGTTAAGATCGTTAAAAGACTATTTTTCATCTAGCAGAGATCTAGAACTTAAACAAAGATTTTGGGCCAGTAATAAAATTAAGAATAAATATATGGTCCTACACAGAAAAAAAGTCTACTAATTTTTCTTTCTCTCCATCACCACTCATTTGTGGTTGAAAAGTCCATAATAAATGAAAGCATGCCACAGCTCTGATAAAATTTCTAAAGCAAAGTCAGTGCAGCCCATTGTGAAATCTATTCCCCATTCTTAAGGTTCAATGACCGGTGGGTCAGTGCTGTTAATATGAATTTCTACAGTGATGCAGCCATAGTATTAAATGACAAGGATGACAGTGTTGCTAATTTATGCAGGCACTGAAAGAGAGCTAACCCATAATTTTGTTATGTTTTCAGGGCTTGACTTTTGTTCTAAATGTCAACAGGGTGTGCAAATGCCATGCAAGTCTCCCTTAGGACTTGGCTCAAGTTCGTATGCAGATACTTCTGAGGATGTCTTGGATTCATGAACTTAAGAAACTCAGCTTAAATACAGGAAGGGAAAAACAGCCTTGATAGATAATGTAAAAATACTGTATAAACTCCTGAGGATTCCTATGTATTTGTATTTATATATGCATGCATACGTACACGCACACACATACTTTTATACACACATGTATACTATGTACACAGGATTTCAAGATAAACTCATTGGCCAATTTTACAGCGTAAAGTATAATTTTCCAGTTTGTCTCCTTGGATTAGATTTACCTGTTTTTCCCCATTTCCCTTTTAATTAAATTTTAAAATAAAAGTAAATGTTGGAAACTTTTTAGAATGATAGACTTAGACTGGATATAAGGAAGAAATTTTTCCCAGTGAGGGTGGTGAGCCACTGGCCCAGGTTGCCCAGAGAGGTGGTCGATGCCCCATCCCTGGAAACATCCAAGGTCAGGCTGGATGGGGCTCTGAGCAACCTGATCGAGTTGAAGATGTCCCTGCTCACTGCAGAGGGTTGGACTAGGTGACCTTTAAAGGTCCTTTCCAACCCAAACCATTCTATGATTCTATGATTCTAAGTCCTGGATGTTGTCTCTTCAAAATAAATAGTATATAAGGACTGGAAAAGGAAACTCCTCCAGACTCCAACAGTACACCTCAGCCTTTTTCTGCCTGGAAATGCTTATAGATGTGAAAGACCTGATGACACAAAAGTTCCTATGTAGATCCCTCTGGGGCATGGCAGTGCTGAATTGCTTGGCAGGGCTGAATGGAAAAATCTGTGCAAAAATCTGCCCTTGCCCTTGCTCATGCAAATAGAGGGCTTGTGTAGAACTTCACTGTGTGAAGATCTGGAAGGCAGAGCCTGTTCTTGACCAAGATACAGAGTATTTTAGAAGTTGCTTCCTGAATGTGTGAAGTCTGTGGAAAGTTTTGAAGAAGAGACATTCTTGAAAGAGGACCTCTCTGATGGTCTCTGTTATTTTGGTAACATTTTCAGATAAATTTCCTTGGTAGGGAGAGCCTGGGAAAAAATGAGTGAAAGGGTAAAAGAAGCTGAGAAATAGTAGAAATATTCTAAGAATCAGGCAAATGTAAGGATGAAAAACCTTGAAGAGATGGGAAGGTCTGTGAACTTCATAGGAAGAGGCATCTGGAGCACTAGAAGCATTGTGCTTCTTATGAAACTACAGGGTATTTGGTAGGCTACCAAAAAAATAAAAACAAACCCAAAGCAAAGAAGTTTTAGTGGAAGGCTAAAGGGGACAATGCTTTGTGCCTCTGCTCTCATGAGATCCCTCCTGGAGTACTGTGTCCAGCTCTTGGGGCCCCAGCATAAGAAGGACATGGACCTGTTCAAGTGGGTCCAGAGAAGGGACATGAAATTGGTCAGAGGGCTGGAACACCGCTCCTATGAAGAAAGGCTGAGAAACTTGGGGTTGTTCAGCCTGGAGAAGAGAAGGCTCAGAGGAAACCTTATTGCAGCCTTTCAGCACTTAAAGGGGGCTTATAAGAAGGATAGAGAGAGACTTTTTTACTGGGGACTGTAGTGATAGAATAAGGGGTAACGGTTTTAAGCAAAAAGAGGGTATATTTAGATTGGACATTAGAAGAATTTTTTTTACAATATGGGTGGTGAGGCACTGGCACAGGTTGCCCAGAGAAGTTGTGGATGGACTACTCCTGGGAGTGTTCAAAGTCAGGTTGGACAGGGCTTTGAGCAACATGATCTAGTGAAAGATGTTCCTGTCCATGGCAGACTGGTTGGACTAGATGATCTTTAAAAGTCCCTTCCAACCCAAACCATTCTGTGATTCTATAAAAGAGTTAGGACACAAACTGGGCAGTAGCAATTCTTCTTTTGGAATGGAATACAGTACTTCTCTTCCAGGCTACATTCTAGTTTCTCTTCATTTCCGTTATACCTAAACTTTGCAAGTTGCCCAGGTGTCCAATGTATTGGAATGTTCAAGACATAAAAATATTCCACTGATTACTGTTGAATTTTAATAATAAAACTTTCCTTTTTCCCCATGCATAGGTAGTAATTTTTTCTCTGCCACTTCTCCCCTATTACTTGACTCTTGTCATTGGAAATCAGGCACCTTGCTTCATAGAAAACAAACAGGTTACCAGCATTTAGGAATCTGCTAGTCTGTCTGTTTGACAGTGTAAAATAAGTTACACCTACACCCACCTCTTCACATAGGAAGTAAGTTGCTTGATTTACTCCATTAAGAAGAAAAAAAAAAAAAAGGAAATGTGTTTTGACCAAACCCCAATTGCTAATACTAGGAGTTGCCTTTGTCCCAGAAATAAACATTTATGCACTGCGTGAGTAGCAGTCAGTGACATGACATTAGGCTAAAGAAGCACAAAGTGCAGCTCTTGGAGGACAGTTTCCTCACACTGTCAAAGTGAAACCAAGGATGTACAGATAGCATTTGTACTACTGTCTTTCTCACTCCCCTTCCTCTTTACTTAGAGGTGTACAAAAGATAAGGTTATCTTGGCCTTACACCTGCATCTGAACGTAGAATAGAGATGTGTCTGAACAAAGCATAGGAGACCCAGTTTCTCATAGCGTTGAGATTATTAAATTCAATTTAATCTATGATACCTGACTCTCATAGCAAACTTCCTAGTAGCTCAGCTGTTTTGGCAATTTTGACTTCTCATCACAGAGTCACAGAATCACAGAACGGTAGGGGTTGGAAGGGACCTCGAGAGATCATCTTGTCCAGCCCCCCTGCGTGAGCAGCACCCCCAGAGCAGGGGGCACAGGACCGCGTCCAGGCGGGGTGGGAATGGCTCCAGGGAAGGAGACTCCACAGCCTCTCTGGGCAGCCTGGGCCGCTGCTCTGGCACCCGCACAGCAAAGGGGTTTTGCCTCAGATTTAAGAGGAAATCACCTCTCTGCCAGATCAGGTTTATAACTATTATACCTTCAGGGGTCTGTACTGGGACTGGTACTGTTTAATATCTTCATCAGTGATATGGACAGTGGGATCAAGTGCACCCTCAGCAAGTTTGCAGATGACACGAAGCTGAGCGGTGCAGCTGACACACCTGAGGGACGGGATGTCACCCAGGGAGACCTGGACAGGCTGGAGAGGTGGGCCTGTGAGACCCTCATGAGGTTCAACAAGGCCAAGGGCAAGGTCCCGCACCTGGGTCGGGGCAGCCCCCGGTATCCATACAGGCTGGGGGATGGAGGGATGGAGAGCAGCCCNTGGGAGAGCTGGGGGTGTTCAGCCTGGGGAAGAGAAGGCTGCGGGGAGAACTTATTGCGGTCTTCCAGTACTTAAAGGGGGATGATAGGAAGGATGGGGGCAACCTCTTCAGCAAGGCCTGTTGCAATAGGCCAAGGGCTAATGGTTCTAAACTAAAGGAGGGTAGATTTAGACTGGATATAAGGAAAAATTTTTTTACGCTGAGGGTGGTGAGCCCCTGGCCCAGGTTGCCCAGAGAGGTGGTCGATGCCCCATCCCTGGAAACATTCTAGGTCAGGTTGGAGGCATCTCTGAGCAAGTTGAAGATGTCCCTGCTCACTGCAGGGGTGTTGGACTAGGTGACCTCTAAAGGTCCCTTCCAACCCAAACCATTCTATGATTCTATAATTAAGAAATCAATGATACATTCTTGTAATAATAATTAAAAAAATGAGACCACACACAAAAAAATCCTTTTTCAGTTGTGATCTTGGATATAAAACATCATTTATGTTCATGAAAACTAAGCCTTACCATTCAACCACCACCACCATTACCAACTAGCTTCATCTCTTCTACTGTTCAGCTTTCATGCCAAACACTTCATATCCCCTTATCATAAAGCAGTGAGCATGTAGACTTATTTGAAGCCAACATCAATGCTGATCTTTTTTGGCATCATACAGAGGGAGGTACAGAGTTATAAAGCTGCTGGTAATTACCTTTCCTTACTGACTGAACATGTGATATGCATTGCAGCATGCAGAATGTTTGACATCCCAAATCTTTCCTTGTCAAAGCAGGAGCAGTACCCGATCCCATTGCTACAATGGCTTCATTCCTTGAAAAACTGCTAGCAGCTATTTTGGTTTTCATATTTATTCTATAACGGGGTTTCAGAGTTGTCTGTTGAATGTCAGTATCAAAGATGAAGCTGATTTTATTCCTATATTTTGAGCTTTTGTGTTAAATATACATTTCTGAAACGTCTTTGTGAGGCTTCCCTTACTAATGAGTGTTTTCAAAATAAATACTGTGTGCCACAAAAAAATTGTTTTGCATTTCTGTTTAATTTCCTGTCATTTTGTAAACTTTTTTGTAATCAGCCAGTAAAAATAGTAAACAGATGTTCTAATAATAATTAACAAGTATTTCTGCAAGTAGGGGAAGTAACAGTGCCTGCAAGCCTACAGGTTTCTGTTTTACTCTATCTGCAACCCCCGTCCACCACAAGAGCCCTATTTTTTTCCCTTCTTTTCTGACTCCCCTATGATCTCAGCTCCCACTTCCAAAGCCTGCAGATATCCTGTAGATAATCATTTCCCCTCAGTATCCTCCGTGCCTCCAGGCTCTCTTCTAAGTCTAGCAATTACCAGCTGACAAAAGGCACCGCATGCTGTGGCTGGTTCCAAAATATACATGTGATAACTGGCTGGTCACTATGTACAGGCTGATTGTGCAATGTCAGACCAAGCAGAAAAAGGTCCTATCACAGCCTTTTTAACATGGGGGTTGCTCCCAGATTTGGCGGGTATTAATTTCAGTCTTTTCCTCCCACTCTCCCATTAATTTTCATGAACTTATCGGTACCTTATTATATTTTCTTGGAGACTTCTAGCCCTTGTCCAACATGATTAATTCAACAATGAGTTCAATTTTTAGTAATGGTACTGACAAACAGATGGACAGACAGAACAACTGTATAAGGCTTCAGGAACCCAGAGTAAAAATTAGACTGTCATGAAGCTTGTACTCTCAGGAGCTCAAGAGACTTGATATCTATTCATGAATTCTACTTCATGACATTACCTCATCAGAGAGATAAATGTTATTGTCCTTAATTTATAAATGGGTCACAAGAGGCATGAAGAGGTTAAGAGACTTCTCAAGGTCCAAATCTGTGGCGGGGCCAGGGATATTTTCTGACTGGCCTGTACTGTAACCTCAAAGCTGCTGCACTTAATAACTGGGTCTTTAGTAAAGGTGTGGCTTTGACATGAAGTAGGACTAGGAATAAAGTTGCAAACCAAGGAGAACTTTTTTGGATGTCTGGCATGTCCTGACTTGCTGGATACTTGACCCATCCTTCTTACAAGCAGTGGATACTGTCAGCTGAGCTACAGTCCCTGCATAGGGAGGGGGGCAGAAAGGGATAGGGGACACAGATGGCACTTGCAGACTCACTAGGTTTCTGTAGGTAAAATTTTCTGTCCCTGATGCCCATCTTGCGAGCCCTTGGCTTCTCACATTTTTCTTGTGTGTTCTCAGCAGCTCATTCTCAGATCCTGCCATGGGCCTGTGGCTCAGTTCCTTTCTTCTTTCCTCAGGGCTCCTCTTGCATTAATACTGTTTAGGTTTGCTACTGAGACTGCCTTTGCATCACCTTCTCTCAAATTCAGATTCTCTTGATCAAGCCTTCTCTGTTAGCCCTTTCCTCTCCTTAAAGCAGATGACAGTTTTCTGCTGCAGGACACACCCAAGGGACATGAAACTAAAAAGGGAATAAACCTCAGGAGCCCTAATATGAAATTCTGCCCCTCAGTGAAGTCAACAGCAAAAATGTTATTCCTCAGCTCTTTCTGCTCTAGTCCCACGGTTCTCGTTGCCTGGAGTTGCACCACTTGTTCTTTGGCTTTGGTCTCAGCTGAGTTTCCCTGGATTTATTGCATATTTTCTTCACAACACCCATCTTACAATTCTTTAAACTCCTTGGGTACGACCCTATCCCCCAGTCTCTATCTCCTGATTTGGTTTGGTGACCTCCTCACACACCTCATAAAGAGAGGTTAGAAACATTTACTAGGGAAATCTCTGTCCTTCAGACTCAGCTTTGTTTTCCCAGACTGAATGGCTCTTAAAACCCTGGGAGTTTGTATGATTAAGGACTCAATGAGCCCCATGAAAGACTCTGTGATTTGCACAGCTACTGGTATTTTAAACCACAGTGCTTAGATCTTCCTACACCTCATGATATGAAACGTGTTTACACTTATGAGTCTAATTATTTTTAATCAAATTAAGTGGCTTCCAGGTTTTCCCTATTATCATGTCCTCAGAAAAGATAACCTTGGGGCCATCTCAGATCATTTTAATAAACCACAAAAATTTTGATTGTGTCTTTTCTTCATTCCTGAAATGAAGGTTTGCCCACTGGAAGAAAGAAGAAGCAAAAAAAAAATGT